>WNWK01023123.1:0-31513 GCA_009830355.1 Cherax destructor
GTGCATTTGAGGGAGAAAGGGAGGGAGAGAGTGGGGGATATAGGTTTTCAGAAAGTTTGGACTACTCTCCTAGATATTAAGCTAGAATATTGCTAGTACTAGAGAGGTAGGGAGAGGAGAGGGATAGGGAGAGGTAGGGAGGAGGGGGGAGGGATCAGGAAGGGGAGATGGGGGAGAGGAGGTATAGAGGTATAGAGTGGGGAGGTATAGAGAGGGAGGGTGTGTGTGAGAGGGAGAAGGGAGGTATAGAGAGGGAGGGATAGCGGGAGCGGGGGAGAGAGCGGGGGAGAGCGGGGGGAGAGAGCGGGGGGGGAGATAGGTTTCAGAAGTTTGGACTACTCTCCTAATATTAATCTAGGATTTTGATAGTACTAGTTGGCTACTCTCCTAATATTATTCTAGGATTTTGCTAGTACTAGTTCTATAACTGGATAGTGATACCAAAGGGTATAGAGGGTATAGAGTGTGTGCGTGTGTGTGAGCGTATGTATGTGTGTGTGTGTGCATGTATGTGTGTGTGTGTGTGTGTGTGTGTGTGTGTGTGTGTGTGTGTGTGTGTGTGTGCATGTGCGTGGGAGGATTACGGGGTTTGTAGGGAAATGGTTAGTGGTCTACTGGTCAATGCTAAGCCTAACTGAGTGTGTGTGTACGTGTGTGTGTGTGCGCCTGTCCTCACTGTGTGTGCGTGTGTATGTTTACCTCTGACTCATCGTGCCTGCGCTCTGCCCACGTATTTGAAGTAGAGATGGATAAGAGTAGAGAGTAGAGAGTAGAGATGGATAAGAGTGAATCTCGGAAGAGATCAGGGGACGAGGCAGAAAATGACATCATAACACCGGGACAGCGCCCGGGGAAAAAGGCTTGGACAGAAGTGGTGAAGAGTAAAGGGGGGTGAGGGAGAGGAGTAGTACTGGAGTGTCAGCAACAGCAGTTGGAAAGAAAAAGGGTGGTTTACATGCTGTAAGGAATGATAAAAGTGAAGGTACACTGCCGCAAAGAAAGGGGAAACCTATGTCTCTACTTTCAAGTGTATTAGCATGAATATGAATGGCCTTCGTCAGGAGGTTAAAAGGAAATGGGTCGAGGTTACGCTAAGTAGGCTTCATGTAGACGTTGTGTTTTTTCAGGAACACAATTTTAGGAGTGGGGAGGAGTTGGCTTTAAAGGGTTATAGGTTATTTGTGGGTAGGATGGATTTATTAAAAGGGGGAGTGGGTGTGGGTGTGAGAGAGGGGTGTCCTTTTACATTAGGTTCATGGGAGGTGGGGGGGAGGGGTAGAGTTGTTAGGGTGAATGGTAGGTGGGGTGTAGTGCAAGTTTGTTTCCTGGGGGTTTATTTGCCAGCGGTGCATAGTTTAAAAGTAAAGGATGATTTTGTGAGGTCAGAATTGATATACGCCTTCCGGGGATTACCTCAAGTCACCATTATTGGGGGAGACTGGAATAGTGTCATACTTGTAAAGGATGTGGAGCCGAAAGGTTCAACGCCAGTGTTAAAAATACAGAGGGAGGTATTTAATGCGGTGGGTGTGGTGGACGTGGTAGGTGGGAATGAATTAGTGGAATATACATATTGTAGGGGTGCACATGCAGCGAGGTTAGATAGAATATATGTTACGAAAGCGGTGGTAGTGGAGAAGGTGGAGTGTGTTGATGTGGGTTTCTCTGATCATAAAGGTGTGTTAGCACAACTGGGATGGGAGGGTGTGGTGCGGGTATATGGGAGTTATTGGAAGTTAAATGTTAGTTTGCTGAGTAGGTTAGGAAGGGCGATGAATTTTGAGGGTTGGTGGAGTGGGGTGTGGGGTGGGGTAGGGGTATTATGGGGGTTGCGAAGTGGTGGAATGATAGGGGAAAACCAGCCATAAAGGATTTTTTTATGAGACTGGGCAGGGAAGATGCATGGTTGAGGTTTGGGTACTAAAGGTATTTGGAGAGTTTGTTGCAGGGTCTAGGGGGAGTGGGGGGCTGGTAGGGGTGAGGAAAGGGAAGGGAAGGGGTGAGGGCGGCATTGCAGGAGTTACAGAATGAGAGGTTTCAGGCCCTGAGGTTGAGAAGTGGTATGGAAGAGGTATTATGGGGAGATAAAGTGTCGGCGGTTGTGCTGAGAAGGTTTAGGAAACGAAGGGAGGTAATGATGATTGGTGCAATTGAGGTAGATGAGGGTATGGGAGGGTATGATGTTGGGAGTGTGTTGAAAACCACGGAAGGAATGGGAGGGTATGAGGAAGTGTGGTTTGGGAAAAAATATGAGGAAACGGAGGAATTGACAGGGGGGGAAGAGGGAATTTTGGGACATATTATTGAGAGAGTGACAGAGGAGGAAAGGGAAGAGTTAGAGGGAGTTATAACGGAAAAGGAAGTGTGGGAGGCAGTTAAAGGTCTCAGGATGGGGAAAACGCCTGGGATAGATGGGTTACCTGAGGAGTTATATGTCCAGTATTGGGATGTGTTGAGAGATGTGTTGGTGAAAGTGTTTAATGATATGAAGGGGGAAGGGGTAATGGAGGAAATGGTAAGGATGGGGGGGGTATTGGTGCCAAAGAGGGAGAGTGCGAGAAGTTTTCATGATTATAGGGTAATCATGTTGATGAGTACAGATTATAAGGTTTATGCAAAGATTTTGGCAAACAGGTTGAGGAGGAGAATTGGGATTTGGTTACACGGGGGACATTATGGTATACCGGGTAGGAGTATGAGACATGGGCACAGAAGGATTAAGGGTTTTATTGAGGAATGTACTGAGGGAGGAATGTTAGGTCTGGATTGGGCTACGGCGTATGATAGGGTTAATAGGAAGGTGTTATATGATGTCATGATGCGCATGGGTTTTGGGGGTGAGGTGGTGGGTTGGGTAAAGCAATTGTATGAGAATGCGGTAATGAGGATGCAGATAAATGGACGGTTAGGGTGGGAAATTAGGATGGAAAAGGGTATACGTCAGGGTTGTCTGTTGTCTCAATTATTATTTGCTATTTTACAGGACCCGTTTTATAGGTTAGTGGAGAAGGGGAAGGGGCACAGGGGGAGGGGATGCATGTAGGGGCAGAGGTCATAGGTTATGTTGATGACACAAATCTGTTAGTTACATCTGTAGAAAGTCTGAGGTGGGTAGGTGAGATAGTGGTGAGGTTTAGTATGTTAACAGGTATGGAAGTGAATAAACGTAAGTCCTTGTTGCTAGAGGTGGGAGGGTGGGTGAGGGGAACGTTGGGGGAGAGAGAGGGTTGGTCATGTGTTCGTGTTTTGAAGGTTTGTGGTATAATTTTTAGTAATGATTTAGGGAGGGCCAGGGAGGAGAATTCGAAGGGGGGTAGTGGATAGGGCTTTAGGCAGGATGAGGGGTTGGGGTTCCAAGGAAATTACTTTATTGCAAAGGGTGGTAGTGATTAATGTACTGATTTATAGTAAACTTTGGTTCAGAGTGGGAGTGTTTCCTCTAGTTGAGGAAGATGTGCGTAGACTGGAAAAAGGTGTTTTGAGTTTTATATGGGGGAGCGGTAGGCATTGGTTAAGTAGGGAGGTGGTAGAAACGAGAGTGAAGTGGGGAGGTTTGGGTTTGGTTACTTTGAGAAGGCGCCTGAGAAGTGTTTTTCTGAAGCAAGAGTTTTTGATGATGGGAGGTAGGGGGGTAGGAAAATAGGGGGGTAATGAAGGAAGGGAGGAAATGGTGGAGGGTTAAAGAGCTAGTACAGTGCGAGAAAGTCATTAGGTTTCTGTTAGTGGTACGTGAACCTGCTAAGGTTAAGTTACGTAGGTTGGATAGGATTAGTAGTAATGAGGTGGTGTTGCAAGGGGAGGCATTGTTTCCCTTATATGGGTGGAAAAGTATTTGGGGTTGGTTGAACAAAGTCAAGGTGGCTGCGAGAGTTAGGGAATTGTGTTATAGGTTTTTGCACGGCATATTTGCTACGAGGGGGCAACTGTTTATTATGGGGTTTGCAAGAGATGGGGTTTGTCCGAAGTGTGGGGAATATGAGACAGCATTTCATGCGGTGTATTTTTGTAAAAGCTTGGAGTTGGTAACAATATGGTTGCACAGGGTATTGGGATGGATAGGGGGGGGGAAAGTATCGGTGTTACGTGCTCTGAGTTTAGAGCTGAGTGAATTTCCGGAAGGCGTACGTAGGGCTATAACATACATTATGTTAGATTATTTGTATAATATATGGTGCATGAGAGAGGTGGAAGGGGTAGTGATGGTCAAGGTTCTAGCTTCGGTATTTGTTAAAACGAAAAATAGGAATGAAGTAATTTACGGTAGAAGTTGGAGACAGAGTTTTCCGGAGGTTTACAGAGATATGACGGTGGGTGGGTTATGTAGGTTGGGGAGGGATGGGTAGGGGGGGGAAGGTTTAATTTTTGAGGACAAGTTAGGGGGAGGGAGGGCTTAGTGGAGTAGAGGTTGTGTGGATGGGGGTGGGTTAGTGTGGGGGGGGAAGTGATAGTGTTTGGGTTTCGAGTGTGGGTTTTAAGGGGTATGGGGGCATAGGTTACCTGAGGTTGTGGCAGTGCTTCTTTTGTTTTGATGGTGGTTAATGATGTTTAACAGCCTTTGTCTAACTTATGTTATTTTTGTAATCTTTGGTTTGTTGGTTTGAGTATAAATTATGAATATAGGTCAAGTTAGGATTGTGTTTTTCAACATCATGGTTGAGTGACGACGTAAGTTGTATGGTTTAGTGAAACAAGGTTTTTGTCATGACGACAATGCATTGGTAGGGATAATGTAATGGTAAATAGCCACAGTTTGGGTTTCCTTCTGTTTGTTTATAGGAGAGACCATTATAAGTGGCATGGTTATTCATGTGTATGTAAAATGCCAAATTAGGTTTAGTTTATGCAAAGATTTAACCTCTTTTAGGAGTTTATGGTGTGAGAATGGTGCTATAGTACCATTGATAGCGAAGTTGTTTTTTGTGTATAATGACTTGTGTTGGTAACACAACAATATGTAGTTAAAATTTTGATTTATAGGAATTATTCCTTAAATACCTGTTATAAAATGTTGCTGTTCATACATAATATGTAAGGTGGATCACATATGTATGTTTTGTAAAAAAGGGTTAGTGGACAAGGAGTTATGATTGCCAGAATAGTATATTCGGGTGGTCGGTAAAATAAAGTGGGGGTTTGAATTTTAATTTTATAGGTTAGAACATCCTATGTTTGGGAAGTTCAGTTATATATGTGTATAATAGTGTTGTTGGTATTTATAATGTACTTTTGTATAACCTTAGGTGATGTATGTTGTGATGATGGTCTGTGTTAAACGTGGTTTAGGTTATGGTCTAAATATATTTAAGCGTGTTGCGCTTATTTTTGAGAAGAATTTATGGTTAATTTTTTATGGGTCACATGTGAATGTGACTTAATGATATAAATACCAAGTAAGGTGTATCACATATGTATGTTTCATAAAGGGGAATAATGTAGAAGGATTGTTTTGACTGAGTATTGTTTCAGGTGGGCAATAAAGTAAAGTGGGGTTTTTTGTTTTTATTTTATAGTTTAGGAAAGCCTTTGTATGGCAGTTTAATGTCATATATGTGCATAATAGTATTTGTTGGATTTTGTAATATACACTTTTTGGTGATGTAAGTTAATGTTGATGGTTTTGTTTGAACCATGAATTGTTATTGTCAAGAATATGTTAAAGCTTTTGTGCTTACCTTTGTGAGGAGTTACTTACGTATTTGGTTTAGTCACATGTGTATGTGATAATTTGTGATGTATATTGTTAAGACTGTAATGTTGGGGTTTTTATAATAAAATATAAAAAAAAGTAATAGGTATGAGTGTAATATAAGTGGTGATGCCGAGTGTGATGAGGGCAGTGGTCTCCATAATGTTAGTAATAGTGATGAGTGTCATATGAGTTGTGGTGCCGAGTGTGATGAGGTTAACCACATTGACATTAATGTTGAATATAGGACTGCTGATAAATGTAATGAACACAATATTGGTAGTGGTGTTGGTGATGACAGTTATAGTGATGTGTGTAATGCTAGTGGAGGAGGGAATGTGAGTGGTAGTGCCACCTATCATACATTCACACATGAACAGCGTCGTGCTCTGTGTAAACAGACTGCCACGAGGCCTCACAACTGGTAATGCACTTAAAAAACTCATGGACCAGGGTAACACTGCTGACATTGATAAGGTCTGCTCTTTATATGAATTTTTTTTTTCATTATGCCGAGAAACTAAGCCAGATTCCAGGACTTCTATAATGGATCAAAATGTGTATAAACTTAATATTTTTAGCTGGAATATTGCATCATTTAGAAAAAGACTTCCTGACCTTCATCATAAAGTAACCACCGAACCCATTGATATTGTGTGTCTACAAGAGTGCAGAGTCCCTGATAAATCCCAGCCCCCTAAATTGCCATCATTTGTTGCATATAACCTCAAATCTACTAACTCTTGTGTTCTATATATTAAAAAATCACTTCCCCATCAACTTCTCACACATAAGAAAACAGAGGGACTGCAATACCATGGTGTTAGGATTTATATTGGGAACTCTGCTCTCAACATATTTAATTTGTATGCTCCTGCTGATAAGTTCAATTACTTGGAGCTCCCAACTTGTGCTCAGTCTGAGTCTACTCTTATCATTGGAGATTATAATGCAAGACACAAAAGCATTGGAAGCTCACAGTTTGGTAATCGTAATGGTAACCAACTGTTGTCACTGTTAAATAGTCATGATAATGTGCAAATTGTAGGTGACCTTGAACCCACACATATCTATGGAGGCATCCTTGATCTGTGTCTTGGCTTCAACATTACTTCTGCCAGCTGTGAGTCTACCATTGTATCAGATATATCATCAGACCATTTCCCAAGGCTAACCTCACTAGATATAGGTAATACTATCCTTCCTGGTGGAATATTCAAACGGAAACGTTCTAAAGTTCCCCCTGATCAATATGAGTACTTTGTTGCACATGTGACTGACTAATATAACTCCTATGAGTGTTCCTCTGTTGAGACCTTTAACAATGACCTTGTGAGCAGTATTCAGAACTACTTAGAGCCGCCTCAAAAACCTCCTGGAACTCTTAACCCAACCAACTTCCATAACAATCATACCTTCAATAATAACCATACTTATTACAATGATCCTAAACTTCGGACACTGAAACGTACTGCTCGCAGACTATGCCTAGCCTATAGAACACATCGTACCCCTGGAATGCTGAAGATCTTTCAAACTGCCCTTGCTGCTGCCAGAGAGCGTATGACAGAGCTGCGGCAAACTGACTGGGAAAAATTTGTCAATGGTCTCAATGTTCACACCCCACTTAGCCGAGCATGGAGGGATATAAATAGAATTAAGGGTAACAAAACTGGTCAGATAGCGCACCCTCATCCCTTACATAGGGCGAATGAGCTAGTCATTGCTTGGGCTGTTACATCAAGCTATGAAAATCTTCCCAGTACCACACAGGCGAAATTAAATAACAAATATGATGCTAGGGAGAGACTTGTTTGTTTTATGCTCAGCAAGGAAGATGACTGTAACATTCCTTTCACTGACTTTGAACTTGATGCAGCACTAACTAAAGGCAACTCCACGTCGCCTGGTGAGGATGGTATTACCTACAATATACTAAGATTGCTGTGTCGAGTACCAGATAATCCTTTACTCGAATTATACAACATGAGCTATGTAACTGAGGAGCTCCCTAAATCTTGGACCAACAGCCTCATCATTCCCATTCCTAAGCCCAATCAACAAAATTCATTTTGCCCAATATATCTTACTAGCTGCTTATGTAAAACATTTGAGAGGATGATTCTGAATCGTCTCATGTACAGAATCAAAATTTTTTTGTCCCCCCGATTGCATGGTTTCATGCATGGAAGGAGTGTGCACCATTGCATAGCTACCTTTCTCACTCTGCACACTGACAGCTCATACACTACCTTCCTTGACCTTATGTAAGGGGTTGGGAGCAGTAGGAGGATTGAATACTATATTTGTTTGGTTCAGTCATTTATAATTGTTTTGTTATTGTCGTTGTTTTTATGGAGCGGCCCTGGAGAGTACATTGTTATTGTTACTCTGGGTTTTATTAACCTACAACCACTACAGTGGCGACGAGGATGGGATCATCAGAGCCAAGGATAGTGGGCCAATGTGGCCTGAAGTAGTAGGGATATTGCCAGCCCAGAATCTACAGCAGCAGCAACAAGTGACGATGACATCACACGGAAGGTTGGAACCTTTCGACCCACGTAAAATTTCTTTGGAGCTCTGGCTAAGCTTGTTGGAAGCCAATTTCGCTCACTTAGGAATTAAAGAGCAAGTTAACAAGAGGAATTTCTTGCTAGTGTCCCTGGGATCAGAAACTTACAGTGTTTTAGGTAATGTGTGTGCACCAGATTTACCTCACACGAAGCGTTACGACGACTTGGTCGTGGCACTGAAAAGTTATTATACAGTGAAACCAGCCTACCACCGCAGTTTGTTGGCTTTTCAGCAGAGGAAGAAACGACAGGGTGAGTCCTTGCATGAATTATATACAGATTTAAAAGCGTTGGCTGTGAACTGTACCTTTGGGGGACAATTTGACCCCAGAGTGAGGGACCAGTTGTTTATGGCGGTGGTGGATGAAGTGTATTTTCCTCACCTAGTTGCAGAAAATTTGGATTTGCAAAGTGTGCAGTCTGCAAAACTATTTGACAAACTTTTGAACTTTAACAGGCATTTGTTATAGATCAGAACTCTGCTCCTGCGGTACAAGTGATTAATGCTGTGAAATGTAAACATTGTGGGTTCCAGCACAGTAGTAGTACTTGTAGGTTTAAAGACTTTTTCTGTAATAAGTGTCATAAGAAAGGCCACTTGAGAAGAGTGTGTGGAGAGAAATTTTCAAAAGTGTCTCCTAAGGCTGTATCAAATTCGAGTATTGACAAAAACAGGACAGCAAGGACACAGCAGTCACCTATATATCCTAGAACAAAGTCAGTTAAGGTGCTGGATGGCGGTGATAGTTCAGAGGATGAGGAAGTGATGAGCTTATATGCCTTAGAGGATAGAGTGTTTTCCATGAAGGCAGAAAAAATATGGGTTTATCATTAACAATCAAATGGTCCCTTTTGAGATTGACAGTGGGGCGTCCATCTCGACTTTATCCAAAGACTGGGTAGAGGCAGTAAAGGGGCACATTGAACCATGTTCTAGGAGGGAAACTGCATATGATAATTGGAAAATAAACCTTCTGGGACAGGTGGTTTTGCCGGTGAGATATAATAAATTAGAGGTGTCACAAGTGTTTTATGTAGTGAAATCCAGTAATAGTAACTTGTGTGGGAAAGACCTCATGCAAAAGGATGGGATTTACCTTGCTGGATTGGATGAATCTACCAAAATTAACAAACTAGACAGTGCTGAAGAAATGCTAGATAATTTTAGGGTAGATTCTAGTAAACCTATCTCCAGCTTTGTGGCCAAAATTCATGAGAAAAGGGAGGCTGTTCCTAAGTGTGTGAAAGCAAGGCCAGTACCATTTTTTCACAAAGAGATGATTGAGAAAGAATTAGAAAACTTAGTGCAGAAAGGCATTATTGAGCCTATATCGCATAGTGAATGGTCTGTACCTATTGTACCAGTATTAAAGGCTGACTCTAAGTCTATGAGAATATGTGGGGATTTTAAATATGTAAATCAACAAATTCATTGTGAAAGATATCCTTTACCCAGGATTGAGGAATTATTGTCTGTAGTAGGTAAAGGTAAAGTATTTACAAAATTAGATTTAAAAAATGCTTATTTACAGTTACCTGTAGATGAGAGGAGCCAACATCTTTTAGTAATTAATACCCACAGGGACTTTTTAAATATAAGAGATTACCATTTGGAATTTCCTCATCTCCTGGATGGGGTTGCATCCTATTTAGATGATATCATAATATGTGGTGCCACAGAAGTTGAGCATGATGTCAGACTCAGGCAGGTGTTGAGTATTTTACAAGAGCATAATGTAGTACTGAATAAGGATAAGTCAGTGTTGAAAGCCAGGTCTATTGAATATCTGGGGGTATGAAATTTCAGGGGAAGGTATTAAACCTTCTTCTCAGAAGGTGGAGGCTCTTGTGAATTTACCTTCACCTATGTCCGTAGGAGAAGTTCAGTCCTTTGTGGGGATGGTGACTTACTATTGTAAATTTATTAAGAAATTTACTTTAATTTTTGTTAAAAAAGGGGGCTACATTTGAGTGGTCTTCAGTGGAAGAGGAAGCTGTTCAAAGGATTGAAAAACAATTGGAGTGTTCAGCTTTGTTAACTAATTTTACAGGAGAGCATCCATTAATAATTAAGGTTGATGCTTCTGCTGTGGGTGTTGGATGTGTGTTAATCCAGGTAGTAAATGGCCAGGAAAAACCTGTGTATTTTGCTAGTAAGAAACTTTCTCCAGCAGAACAGAATCATTCTCAACTTGATAAAGAAGGTCTAGCTTTGGTGTATGCTGTTAAGAAATTCAGATATTTTTTGCTAGGGAGAAAGTTTGTTGCTCGCACAGATCATAAACCATTGCTAGGGTTGTTTGGTAAAAGGAAACATATTCCAGTAAATGCAAATGCCAGAATTCAACGTTGAGCTCTGTTATTAGCTCAGTATGATTATGAGTTGTCATTCAAGGCTGGTAAGGAAAATGTTATTACAGATGCATTTAGTAGATTACCTATTGAAGATCACAGCTTAGAGTCAGGTACACCTTCGGAATATGTGAGATTAGTAGAGTTCCTCGATTTCAAACACTTATCATTTGACAAAATCAAAGAGGAAACTGGGATAGATGCTGTATTATCCAAAGTAGTAAATAATGTTAAATATGGATGGTGTAAAAACAATGTATTTTTAGCTGATTATAATTCAGTCAACTCAGATCTGACTGTTCATGATAATGTATTATTGTATAGGAATAGAGTGGTAGTGCCTGTAAAGTTGAGATGTAAGGTATTGGAGCATCTGCATATAGGTCATAATGGTATCAATGCTATGAAAGCAGAAGCTAGGCAGTGGGTCTGGTGGCCAAAGATGGACCAAGATATTGCAGAAGAGACAAAGAGTTGTCCCATTTGTTTTCAGAATTTTAAGCCAATTTCAACTCCTGTCCTATCTTGGCCCAGCACTGGGAAACCATGGTCAAGAGTGCATATAGACTATGCAGGTCCAGTTGAGGGCAAATATTTTTTGGTAATTGTGGATTCCTTTTCAAAATTCTTAGATGTGCAAGTAACTAGTTCCATGACATCCACAGTTACTACTGAGTTGCTGAGGAAATCCTTTTGTAATTTTGGGTTAACAGACATAGTTGTGTCAGATAATGCTGCTTACTTTGTATCACAAGAGATGGAAGCCTTCTTTAGTAAGAATAGTATTGAACATGTTACTCCAGCCCCATACCATCCGTCATCAAATGGTCTGGCAGAGAGGGCAGTAAGGATATTGAAGGAAGGTTTACACAAGTTTACAAAAGGTTCTCTCAATACCAGATTATGTAGGTTCTTATATAACCATAGGAAAACTGTTCATTCCTCCACTAATAAGACACCAGCAGAAATGATGTTTCATAGAAATTTCAAAGTCCCTGTATCGGCTGTCAAATGTCATGTTAAAGAGGACAATCCATTGCCTAACATGCCTGCTGGTGACCTTCAAGGAGTGGTGAAGCAATTTAAAGTTGATGATGCTGTGTATGCAAGGAACTTTGGGAAAGGTGACCCTTGGGTAGAAGGAAAAATTGTGGAGGTATTAGGGGTTAGGAATTACAAAGTGTTAATTAGAGGGTTTGGTAACATGATATGGAAAAGGCATATAGATCAGCTCATGCCAAGGTTTAGGAGTGGAGAACAACCACAGATTCCAACAGTACTAGAAGCAGTAAGGAGTGGTTAAGAGGAACTGCCCACAACAGATTAGCATGCAGGAAGAACCTCCTGGGAGGTTTGAAAAGGAACCAGCCATACTCACCTATTTGTGGTTGCAGGGGTCGAGTCATAGCTCCTGGTCCTGCCTCTTCACTGATTGCTACTAGGTCCTCTCTCTCCCTTCTCCATGAGCTTTATCAAACCTCGTCTTAAAACTATGTATGGTTCCTGCCTCCACTACATCGCTTTCTAGGCTATTCCACTTCCTGACAACTCTATGATTGAAGAAATACTTCCTAACATCCCTTTGACTCATAGGAGTCTTCAACTTCCAATTGTGACCCCTTGTTTCTGTGTCCCCTCTCTGGAACATCTTGTCTCTGTCCACCTTATCTATTCCTCGCAGTATTTTATATGTCGTTATCATGTCTCCCCTAACCCTCCTGTCCTCTAGTGTCGTCAGGCCGATTTCCCTTAACCTTTCTTCGTAGGACAATCCAATTAGCTCTGGGACTAGTCTTGTTGCAAACCTTTGCACTTTCTCTAATTTCTTGACGTGCTTGACCAGGTGTGGGTTCCAAACTGGTGCTGCATACTCCAGTATGGGTCTGACGTATATGGTGTACAGAGTCTTGAATGATTCCTTAGTGAGGTATTAGAAAGCTATTCTTAGGTTTGCCAGCCGCCCGTATGATGCAGCAGTTATCTGATTGATGTGTGCCTCAGGAGATGTGCTCGGTATTATACTCACCCCAAGATCTTTTTCCTTGAGTGAGGTTTGCAGTCTTTGGCCACCTAGACTATACTCTGTCTGCGGTCTTCTATGCCCTTCCCCGATCTTCATGACTTTACATTTGGCAGGGTTAAATTCTAGGAGCCAGTTACTGGACCAGGCCTGTAGCCTGTCTAGGTCTCTTTGTAGTCCTGCCTGATCCTTGACTGATTTAATTCTTCTCATTAACTTCACATCATCTGAAAACAGGGACACTTCTGAGTCTATCCCTTCCGTTATGTCATTCACATATACCAAAAACAGTACAGGTCCTAGGACTGACCCTTGTGGAACCCAACTCGTCACAGGTGCCCACTCTGAAACCTCGTCACGTACCATGACTCGTTGTTGCCTCCATGTCAGATATTCTCTGATCCATTGCAGTGCCTTTCCTGTTACGTGTGCCTGATCCTCTAGCTTTTGCATTAACCTCTTGTGAGGAACTGTGTCAAACGCCTTCTTGCAGTCCAAGAAAATGCAGTCTATCCACCCCTCTCTCTCGTGTCTTACTTCTGTTACCTTGTCATAAAGCTCCAGTAGGTTTGTGACACAGGATTTTCCTTCCCTGAAACTGTGCTGGTTGTCGTTTATAAGCTTGTGTCTTTCTAGGTGCTCCACCACTCTCCTCCTGATGATCTTCTCCATGACTTTGCATACTATACACGTCAGTGACACAGGTCTGTAGTTTAATGCCTCGTGTCTGTCTCCTTTCTTAAAAATTGGGACTACATTTGCCATCTTCCACGCCTCAGGTAGTTGCCCAGTTTCAATGGATGTGTTGAAGATTTTTGTTAGTGGCACACTCAACATCTCTGCTCCCTCTCTAAGGACCCACGGAGAAATGTTGTCCGGTCCCACTGCTTTTGAGGTATCGAGTTCACATAGCAGTTTCTTCACCTCCTCCTCAGTTGTGTGTATTTCATCCAGCACTTGTTGGTATACCTCCCTATTCTGAATTCCTGGAGTCCTCCCTGTCTCCTCTGTAAATACTTCTTTAAATCTCATGTTGAGCTCCTGACATACCTCTTGGTCGTTTCTTGTGAACTCCCCAACTTCCTTCCTCAGCCTGATTACCTGGTCCTTGACTGTTGTTTTCCTCCTGATGTTGTTATACAACAGCTTCGGGTCAGACTTGACTTTTGATGCTATATCATTTTCATATTGTCGCTGAGCCTCCCTTCTTACCTGTGCATATTCGTTTCTGGCTCTTAGGCTAATCTCTTTATTTTCCTGGGTCCTTTGTCTTCTGTACTTTTTCCATTCTCTATTACACTTAGTTTTTGCCTCCCTACACCTCTTGGTGAACCAAGGACTCGTTCTGGTCTTCCCATTACTTCTGTTTCCCTTGGGAACAAACCTCTCCTCTGCCTCTTTGCCTTTGGTTGTCACATATTCCATCATTTCTTTTACTGGGTTTCCTGCCAATTCTCTCTCCCACTGAACGTCTTGTAGGAAGTTCCTCATGCCTATGTAGTCCCCCCTTTTTGTAGTTTCGTTTCTCCCTTCCTATTCCTGCTCCCCTCTCCACTTGTAGCTCAACTATATAATCAAAACACAGAACCAAATGATCACTAGCTCCAAGGGGCCTTTCATACGTGATATCCTCGATGTCCGAACTACTCAAGGTGAATACTAGGTCCAGTCTTGCTGGATCATCCCCACCTCTCTCTCTGGTAGTGTCTCTAGCATGTTGATGCATGAGGTTTTCCAATACCACATCCATCATCTTGGCTCTCCATGATTCAGGACCCCCGTGGGGCTCCAGGTTTTCCCAATCAATCTCCTTGTGATTGAAATCACCCATAACAGTGCAAACCCTACAATTCTCCGGCGTTCCAGCAGAGTTGTCAAATCTCCAGATAGGTTGGATTTATAAGTTGGATGATATAATGTAATTTAGAAAAGGAGGAATGTAAGGGGTTGGGAGCAGTAGGAGGATTAAATACTATGTTTGTTTGGTTCAGTCATTTATAATTGTTTTGTTATTGTTGTTGTTGTTATGGAGCGGCCATAGAGAGTACTTTGTTATAGTTCCACTACACTGTCCACGGATGTAAGGTATCTTGTTCGTTGCTGGCTTTAGACCCTGTATATTTGCAAAGATGAATGTCATTGGATTAGTGGTATGGAGGGGGTCTTTTTTCCTGGCACTAATATCTGTTGTGTTGGAGTGGAGGCCATTGACTGTGATTCCACTCCAGAAATGATTACAGTTGGTGTATGATTTCTGTCATTTCCTGCCAGCTTTTTTTCCTTCCTGGCACTAAAAAGCCTCTCCGGAGTGGCTGTGGCTACCCAGGTTTTGCCATGGTCTGGATGTTCTGTGCCATCTTGTACCCTTTAGGTGGTATGCCTGGCAATATAAGTTATTGCACTGTCTTTCCTGAACTGATGAGTGGCACATTTCAGAGTGGAAAAGCTTACAGGATGGGAGGTTGCATTTTCCTGTTTTCATATGGGCACAGCATTTTCTGGGGTGATCATAATTGCATGTCCAATCTGAGTTCCCAGATATTCCATGCCTGCAGATACCAAGTGCATAATATTCACATAGGCCTGGTTTCTGTTTGCTGTCACCTTGACAGCAGCCTGAAATTCAGCACCCATATCCAACACATAACAAAGAAAGTGTCCAAAACTGTGGGGATCCTCTCTAAGATACGGTATTATGTACCACAATCAGCCCTACTCACACTATACTACTCACTCATCTATCCCTACCTCACATATGCCATTTGTGCATGGGGATCAACAGCAATTACCCACCTAAAGCCAATAATAACCCAACAAAAAGCCGCAGTAAGAATTATCACACAATCCAACGCTAGGCAGCACACCCCCCACTCTTCAAAGACCTAAACCTACTCACTGTCCAGAACATCCATACTTACTACTCTGCTATCTACATTTATAGAACCATTAATTCCAACTTTAACCCTGAGCTAAAACACTTTCTTGACAGTTGTGACAGGACCCATAGACATAATACCAGACATAAACATCTCTTTGACATTCCACGTGTCCGACTAAATCTATACAAAAATTCAATGCGCATAAAAGGGCCTAAAATCTGGAACTCCCCGCCTGAAAACTCTAGAACTGCAGACACAACCTCCATTTTCAAAAGCACCGTTAAAAAACATCTTATCTCACTTACGCACCCAACCGGTAGCTAACCATACGAAAACTACTTTATCTTGCACATATCCACAGCAAAATACACTTATTGATATCTGTGATTCTCTTTAATTTGCACATTACTAACCACAGCAAAATACACTTATTGATATCTGTGATTCCCTTAATTTGCACAGTTCTAACCAAAATTCTAATACAACTATTGCTTCATAATACTTAAGCTAGTCATAAGTTTGCCTAAGACACTCCAATATAGAAACTATATTATGCCAATATATCACCTTTATCATTAATATATAAAATAATTGCTAACTTCTTATACTAATTGTTAAATTCTCAATGTTTAAATTCCAGTATCTAAATTTTGTAAACCTAACCTAACCTAACCTTACAATCTGTATATTCATTGTGTATATACAGGCATATTATTGGCCATCTTGTAATATCAACTTTAATGTATAACTGTAAGTACCCCCCACCTTGTATTACATGAAATAAAGAATTTGAATTTGAATTTGAATTTGTGACTGTGTTCCCCATTGTATTCCCTATTGGTGGGTGTGTTCCTGTCTCGTTTCTATCTTCGGCACTAGTGCTAACAATGGAGCCTTCATCAGTTTCATGTAGTTTATCTTCAGTATTTCCCGGGGCATCCCCCTGTTTACTATCTACAGTGGTATTGCTAGTTTGTTACATTGGTTTTTGTGTGTCCTTGTCTACACCTGTTTCCCAACTGGAGCTCCTGTCCCCCTTCAGGTCACCATCATTTATTTCTCCATTCTTACAGTTACTGTCTACCAGGGCACCATCTGTACCAAGGGCGATAGCACCATCTGGCCCAGATTTTTTACTTTCCCAACAGTTATAGAGTGCTGTCATGTTTTTATGAAGGCTGATTTGATGTCATCTTTTAATATCAATGTGATTTTTTTTCCCACAGTTCGGTCTCATTTGGGCATACCCAAAACACTTCCTGGTTTAATATCTCGTGTAGTTGATTCCTGAATGCTAGCACAAGGGCGTGGCTCCATTTACCACAGAAGTTGCATGTAATCCATCCAGTGGAACGTTTGTTTGTTTGGTTGCATATTACACAGGATTTCATGATTGATTTTTTGGTTGTTTTACTGTATATTCTACTAATAGTTTCCCCTGAAGTGGTGATCCGTCTATTTGTATCGTATCTATTTTATTTGCATGTGTAAGTGTTTGGACAATCTTACCGCTTTAAGTTATTACTAGCTTTAAACTTGCAGGCAATAAGGCAGAATGATTCCAGGCACTCCTCGTGTGATCTGGAGAGACATTTTGACTGTCAGATCAGTCACATGGCACATGCAATATATCATTCATATGCAATTAAAATTGTAGACACTCAACAAGGTTGGTCACACGGGATTATATCTCTTTTACTGCTCATCATAATCATGTTGGCATTAGTCACTAAACCCTTTTTTATCCAAAAAATTGAACCTGCTTTCCTTTTTCCAGGATCAAACCTGATTACCCCATTTCCCTGTGCTATATAACCATATGGGTTTACCACTCCCTATGATTGTAATAAAATACAGTAGATCATTGGAAAACACACAATCTGTTAATACGTTTTCACTGTAACATGACTGCAATGATTGCATTATATTTTCAGTGAACACACGGTGCAATGCAGTTTACATGGTGGAATGTGAAGTCTGTCAGTCAATCACAATTCCACATCCACAGCATTGATTAAGCTGTGTGTCAGCATGGTGGCTGATGTAAGGGTGGGGGAATAATGGCCAGAAAGTTGAGTGTATGTGGGTGAAGTGTGTGCTGACACTGCATCGTGGGGAGGTGGGTGTAGGTGTGGCTACAGGTGATTGATGTTCAGGTGAGAGCCCTGGCTGTCTTCAAGCAGGCGCTAGACAGGCACCTAAAGTCAGTACCTGACCAGCCGTGCTGTGGTTCGTACATTGGATTGCGTGCGGCCAGCAGAAACAGCCTGGTTGATCAGGCCCTGATCCACCATGAGAACCGGTCCCAGACCTGGCTGTGGGGACATTGACCCCGGAACTCTCCAGGTATACTTCAGGTAGAGCACATGGACAAGAGCTTGTGGGTGAGAAATTATAGGTGAGGGTTGCAGACTAGTGAGTGGATAGGAGTGTGCAAGATAGTGCAAATGAGGTACTGGCTGAAGAAGGGTGAGTGAAGCTTCGAGCATACGATGATAGTGGCATGTGTGTAGGGGGAAGATAAGTGGTGTAAGTGTGGGGGAGGTCTGTGAAATTGTGGGGATATGGGGATATGGGTGAAAGTGAGGGCCGATAATGAGTGTCAGTGGGGCCTGGTTAAGGTGGGGGCTGGGGTAGGTTAGGGCTAGGAAGGTCAATTGTATTATTAATATTGCAATCAAAACTAAGCACTAATGCCACAAGGGTAAGGGGAGGTGAAACCTTGGGCTGAATAAAGATGAGGGTCTCATGTTGGGTGAAAGCATTAGTCCAAGGTGCTCCCTTCCTTCTGGCATATGGGCAGGGGGTTTAAAGGGCATGTGGGTGAAGGGATGGGTAAAAGTAAGTGATGCTAGAACGTGTGGGCAGATGGGTGTGAAAAATGAATGATGGTGTTGAGCATGGAAAGGGAGGGTTGGTGAAGAGGAGAGCACTGGGGTCTTTGCCTCCTATCTCACAGTGAGGCTATGCAGTTAAGACTCAGTGCTCAGATCATACACATTGTTGCATGCAAAGAGAACGTCACCTTATTCGGAGCATGTTAACACACCCATATAGGCTGCCTCACCAACCAGCGAACCAGGTTGTTAGGGTTTGATGATCACGGTCCCATCATCAGATTAACCTTTGGTTCAACCAGTCATAACGTGGATCTGGCAATGGCAAGGTGACGTGGATTCCACTCACATTTTGCCATTGTCATTCACACCTGAGCTGGTTGTCATACGGTCGTCTCTGTCTCTTGGCTGTTGTTTTTGCCTTGACTACCGTGGCATGCACTAATACTACTCTATTTGTATATAGTGTACATAGTTGTTCAAAGCTGTAAATATTGGTGAAGGAAAATATATTAACTTGGTGAAGGAAAATACAATTCAAAGCATTTTCTACTGTGTTTCTTTGCTCCAAGCTCCCTTTTACACTCAGGATAACAGTTCCTTAGAACCTGAGGTTGTAATATGGATAGCCTGTCCCAGAGCTAAATTTGGAGCTGGACTTAGAGCAGGAGTTGAGCCTAGAGTTGAAGTTGGAGCATGAGCTACTCTTTTATCATTTAGATAGCTTGCTATCTGGCATTGCTTACGCTTTGCCAATGCTTCACGAATTTTGTGTGTCATCTTTGCATTCGCTTCGCTATGGTCAGCCTTGCTATTGTGTGAGTATTCTGCAATTGCGTGTCAGCTTTGCTATTGTTCGTGCGTATTGACTATGTTATTGGTTTCAGCCTTACTATCGTTGAGTATTCTACAGTCGTACTGTGCAAAACAGCTTGAGCGTGTTGCAAACAGCGTGTTACGTTGGGGTTAATGCCACCTATCAGAATCAGGCGATTAGTGTTTGATTCACCTCCAAAACTTGCCCAAATTCTCTCTACAGCGTTGTTGGGAATTGCTCATGCTTTTAATATCTTATGGAGAGGGTGCATGGACACTGGGGTCGTCCCGCAGTTACTAAAAACAACAAACATAGCCCCACTCCACAAAGTGGGCAGTAAAGCAATAGCAAAGAACAACAGACCAATAGCGCTAACATCCCACATCTTAAAATTCTTTGAAAGGGTTCAAAGAAGCAAGATCGCCACTCATCTAGATACCCAACTACTGGACCACTACGACAAGGTTCTGGATGCTCTAGAAGACAAACAAAATGCAAATGTTATATACACAGACTTTGCAAAGCCTTTGACAAGTGTGACCATGGTGGATAGACACAAAATACGTGAAAAAGAATAACAGGAAAAGTTGGTAGATGGATCAATAATTTCATAACAAGTAGAACACAAAGAGTAGTATTCAACAGAGTAAAGTCTGAGGCGGCTACAGTGAAAAGCTCTGTTCCACAAGGCACAGTACTCGCTCCCATCCTGTTCCTCATCCTCATATCGGACTTACACAGGGATATAAGCCACAGTGCCGTGTCTTCCTTTGCAGATGACACACGAATCTGTATGACATTGTCCACCGTTGAAGACACTGCAAGACTCCAAGCAGACATAAACCAAATCTTTAAATGGGCCGAAAAAATATGAAGTTCAATTATGAGAAATTTCAAACTAGATATAGAAAACGTGAAGAAATTATAATCTCATCGGAGTACAAAAAAAATTTCCCCCAACCACACAAAGAGCAAAAAACTAATGTCAAAGACCTGGGAGTGATCATGTCAGAGGACCCTCCCTTAAAGGACTATAACACCGGAAATTGCTCTGCTAGAAAATGACAGGATGGATAATGAGAACCTTCAAAACCGGGGGATGCCAAGCCCATGTTGACATTTTTCAGGTTGCTTGTTCTATCTAGGCTGGAATATTGCTGTCACTAACTGCACCTTTCAAGGCAGGTGAAATTGCTGACCTGGGAAAATGTGCAGAGAACCTTAAACCTGTACTCCTGGAACGCAGGCGGGAGAGATACATTATTATATATACTTGGAAAATTCTCGAGGGATTAGTACCAAACTTGCACACGAGAGTCACTCCCTATGAAAGCAAAAGACTCGGCAGACGATGTAACATTCCCCCAGTGAAAAGCAGGGGTGCCTCTAGCACGTTGAGAGACAACACAATAAGTGTCAGGGGCCCCAAGACTGTTAAACTACCTCCCAGCATACATAAGAGGGATTACCAATAGATCCCTGGCTGTCTTCAAGCGGGCACTGGACAGGCACCTAAAGTCGGTGCCTGACCAGCCAGGCTGTGGTTCGTACGTTGGACTGCGTGCGGCCAGCAGTAACAGCCTGGTTGATCAGGCTCTGATCCAACATGAGGCCTGGTCACAGACCGGGACGCAGGGGCGTTGACCCCTGGAACTCTCTCCAGGTAAACTCCAGGATATCATGACGTAGATGTTGGAAACCAAAACCATTAAACTCTTCCACAGATTTTTAATCCGAAAAACAGAGGCTATTCAACGGGGAGGTAGAATTTTCTGTTAGAGCATGGGTTAGTGGAGGAGTCATCTAGTCCGTGGGCTTCACCGTGCATCCTTGTTAACAAAGCTGATGAAGGGTTTCGAATGTGTACAGACTACCGTAAGGTGAATGAGGTCACAATTGCTGATGGCTATTTTCTGCCACGTCTGGATGACGTAATCGACTTTGGGGTAAGGCTACTTTTGTATCCAAATTGGGACCTCCTTAAAGGTTACTATCAAGTACCTTTAACCAGATAAGGCAAAATAAATCTTTCCCTTTCGTAATTCCAGGTTATTATCAGTATACAGTTACCCACTTCAGAATGAAAAACTCGCCTGCATCATTCCAGAGACTGATCCATCAGGCTATTAAAGGACTTGAAGGCACGGCCGCTTACCTAGATGATATAGCTGTTGCGTCGGACACTTGGGACCAACATATGTTTAGGCTTAAGGCTCTTTTGAGACCTTCTAGATTAGATTTTGCCACCGAAGTGGCTAGTTTATTTGCACCCCATATCCATCCTGTAGACGGTAGGGAAGAGCATATGGATACACAAAGCCCTAGCACTAGGCCCCAAAAGGGTTAACAATTGTACATTTGGTTTATATCTTTTCATTATCGAAAGCAAATTTGGAAATTTGCTTGTGTGGGGGGGGGAGGAATAGGGGGATTAAATACTATGTTTATTTGGTTAGTCATTTATAATTGTTTTTTTATTGTTGTTGTTGAGGAGGGAAAAAAGAGTACATTGTTATTGTTACTCTATCTTTGATTAACCCAACCACTACAGTGGGAGAGGATGGGATCATCAGAAAAGGGTAGGGGCCCAAAGTGGCCTGAAGTAGTAGGGATTTGGCGCCGAACTTGGAGAACGGTGATTATTAAAAAACTACAGCAGCAAAAGGGTGAGGTATGGCGGCGTCAAAGGAAGGTTGGGAAACCCTTTTGCCCACGTAAGATTTTTTTGGGGCCTTTTGGGGTGCTTTTTTTCAATTTTGCTCACTTAAATTAAGAGAAAAATAAAAAAATTTTTGCTAGTGTCCTGGGATCAGAAACCAGTGTTTTAGGTAAGTGTGGGACCAGATTTTTCCCACACGAAGCGTTACGACGACTTTGTCCGAAAAGTTATTAGATAAACCAGCCTACCACCGAGTTTGTTGGCTTTTTGCAGAGGAACAAACGACAGGGTGAGTCCTTGCATG
The DNA here is from genome assembly GCA_009830355.1 of Cherax destructor. Classification (NCBI taxonomy): domain Eukaryota; kingdom Metazoa; phylum Arthropoda; class Malacostraca; order Decapoda; family Parastacidae; genus Cherax; species Cherax destructor. The sequence continues at coordinate 22,131 of WNWK01023123.1, forward strand.
AATTTATACAGATTTAAAAACCTTAACTGTACCTTTGGGGGACAATTTTACCCCAGATAGGGGCCAGTTGTTTTTGGGGGTGGTGGATAAGTGTATTTTCCTCACCATTGCAGAAAATTTGAATTTGCAAAGGCAGTTGCAAATATTTAAAACTTTGAACTTGGAACAGGCATTTGTTAAGATCAGAACTCTGCTCCCCGGGAAAGTGATTAATGCTGTGAAATGTAAACATTGTGGGTTCCAGCACAGTAGTAGTACTTGTAGGTTAAAACTTTTTTTGTAATAAGTGTCATAAGAAAGGCCCTTGAGAAGAGTGTGTAGAGAGACATTCCAAAAGTGCCAAGGTTCATCAAATTCAGTATTGACAAAAAAGGGGAGCAAGGACACAGCAACCAGATATCCTAGAACAAAAACAATTAAGGTGCTGGATGGGGGGTAGTTCAGTGGATGAGGAAGTGATGAGCTTATATATTAGAGGATAGAGTGTTTTTCCCTGAAGGCAGAGAAATATGGGTTTATCATTAACAAAAAAGCTACCTTTGAGATTGACAGCGCGCGTCCATCTCGACTTTATCCAAAAAACTGGGAGAGGTAAAAGGGGACATTGAGCCAGTTCTAGGAGGGTAAATGCAATGAAAATTGGAAAATAAACCTTCTGGGACAGGTGATTTTGCCGGTAAGATATAATAAATTAGAGGTGTCACAAGTGTTTTATGTAGTGAAATCCAATAATAGTAACTTGAGTGGGAAAGACCTCATGAAAAAGGTAGGGATTTACCTTGCTGGATTGGATGACCTCTTTTAAGGGAGGCTCCTTGTCGTGGTAAAGAGGCTATCGGTCTGAGGAATTGGACCTCTTGGTCTTCTTCCTCAGACCAAAACCTAATTACCCCCAATCCCCCTTCTCTTCCCATCTTCCCCATCCCCCCTTTTTCCCTTTTCCTCCTCCTCCTCCTCATCCCTTCCTTATTTCCTAAGTAAGGGAAAGGGTACTGTGGTCTTCCCATTTCCGTTGAGGTTCTTGGCAGTGGTGTAGTTTGCCGTGGAATCTGGATTGCCCGGGATGCCCCTACCTCCTCGGTCATCCGGGGTTGCTTTGGGTATCTTTCAGGCGACAGACACATCTCTAGAGGCCACCTTTCGGATTCCAGGGTGGTGACTGAAGGAGGTATGCTTTTGGCAGATATCCGGCCGCCTCTCTTTTGTCCACCGAGGTAGCTCAGTGGATGTGAGGTTGCTATCCCAGATCGCTGGTTTACTGGCATGAAGGGTAGGGTATGGTACGGGTTCCATGCAGCATCTGCCCTACTTGCGATGTTGAAGTCCTCTTGGGCACGGAGGGTGATTTATGCCCCTTTCATTCCTCCTAGGAGCTATTTCTCCAGGTTCCCCTTTTTTATTTATTTTTCTTCTCTTCTTTTTTTCTTAAAAACAAAAAGAAAAAGAAACCTAACCATGGATACCTAGCCTGTGAACCTAACCATGGATGCCCTAAACTGTGAACCTACCCCTGGGCCCCTTCCTGATACCGCACCCAGTACTGACCCTGCCTCGTTAATGGACAACTCTTCGGACATCTCTAATCCCCCTGTACCTCTTGCTGGTTTTGGGTTTCCCTCACCTGCTTCAGGTACCGGGGTTCCGACCAGCACTTTTGACATATCTGACCTTCGCTCTTCTCTGACCTTGATTCCAGCTTCTCCTCGACGGTACGGAAATTTTCGTATCGCTCGCCCGCCTCCCATCGGACCACCCCGGTCCCACATCCAAACAACCAAGACCCTACATGACGATTCGACACTTCCTTCTCGTTCATCTCAGAAACGACCAGCACGTCGCACACTCCCCTTAAACACTTTGTTTCACACTACTCAATGGACAAAGTTTTTTACTCTAAGACCGACTACTCCAACTACCTATCTTTCCGATCATAGTATTGGTAAAGCTCTCCTACACCATGTAGGTAAAGATATCTCATTTCACGCTCTAAAGAGCGGCACTTGCATCATCACGGTCCAGAATGCTGGCCAAGCTTGCGATCTTTCTCTTCTTACGACCATATATACTTTTCCTATCACTATTGACAAGCATCATTATCTTAATTCTTGTATTGGTCATTTTACCCCAGACCATTGTCCAACAGAATTTCCAGACATGTGGTGATGACATTTTGGAGCAGCTTGAGCTCCAAGAACTCCCTATCCTTAAGGTTGACACTTTTGTCCTCCCTGCCAATAAGCGAAGTCGTTATCCTTGCAATATAGCTCGTTTAATGTTTGACTGTCGTGAACTCCCACCTTCGGTCTACATTGCAGGTCAATGTTTACAAGTTCGAAAGGTGACCCCAACACCACAACAGTGTAGAAACTGCTAGCGTTTTGGTCATCCAGCGAAATATTGCAGGTCCATGGCCGAATGCCCAGTCTGTGATGCCGACGACCATGCCAGTCCTTCTTGTACTTTACCTCCCTCTTGCCTTAACTGTCATGAGGCACATCCATCGTACTCTCGCCGTTGTCAGGTTTACCTGAATGAGAGGAAATCCATTGTCTCAAAGAGGGGGAAAGGGTTCTCATATGCTATGGCCGTCTCTCATCTATGCCTTCAAGGAGACTTCCCGTATTTCCTATTCTCGTAGCACTCTCCCCGCCTGCATTCAGCCCTAATTTTATCGAAACTCGATTATGGTTACCAGATATATACGGCGACCTCCCCTGCTAACTCTTTCCAGCCTTACTCCCATTCATCACCAGTGATTGCGTTTATGCCTTGGAGCATTTCATTCTTCCCCAGTTGAGAGCCTCTATGTAGAAGCGCACATTCCATCCTTGTCCGATCGTCATGTTGCACATTCCATTCACTATTATGTTCGCTCCCATGACCTCTTCAATCCTTCCATGTATAGTATTGTCACAGATGTTAGTAGGCGCTCTTTATTTGTCCGTCGCCCCTGTTTACTTCATCCCTTTTCTCTTCATCTACATTCACTCTTGTCTTCCCTTCAACTACCACCTTTATACGTTCATGCGAAATCTCCCTTTCCCCTACCCCCTTGGGAAGTTCCTGCTGTCCGTGTCTGTTCTATTCCTCTACCTTGCGCGAAAGCCCAACTACCTACGGCGGCTTCTCGCTCTTTTTTTCTAGACAACTTCCGTTCTCATTCTCATGCCATCGCATTATACACCGATAGTTCAAAGTCATCTGACAGTGTTGGATTCGCAGCAGTCTTTCTGGAGAGCATCATGCGAGGGCATCTGTTACCCTCGGCTTGCATCTTTACAGCTGAATTGTATGCCATTCTTGTGGCACTTATCCATTGCATCTATGCCTGTGTACATTTGTGGTCGTTTCAGACTCCTTAGCGCTTTACAGGCTATCCGAAAAATTGATACACCTCACCCCTAGTTCTTTGTATCCAACTTTGGTTACACCGTTCTCTAGCAAGCACAAAGATATTTTTTTTTGTTGGGTCCCTGGTCATGTTGACGTACGGGCAATGAACAGGCAGACACTGCTCACGTCAGCAGTACATGACCTTCCAGTTTCATGTAGGGTGTTCCTTTCACTGACTATTTTGCAGTCATTGCTACCCACCTTCGCCCCATTGGCAACAACGCTGTCTGACCTGCTAAATAACAAACTTCATTCTAAAACTGAGTATAGGTTTCTGGCCTTCTTGTCACCAATTTTGGGGGTTTGGGGGAGACTACACTCTCCGTCTTCGCATCGGCCACACTCGACTTACTCACGGGTATCTCATGGAGGGCTCCCTGCCCCTCTCTGTGGCATTGTCAGGTTCCAGTGTCTGTTCGAAAATTTTTGGAGGGCCCCCTCTATCCAGTAACAGTTTTTCCCCCAACAGGGCTTCACTCTGGGCCCTTTCTTTCCTTTCCTTTTGCTGATGGCCCTCCTTTAATCCTGACTCTCTTTGACTTTTGACAGAAACGGTTAGTACAAAATCTGGGTTATACCTTAGCACCCCCTACCCTTCACCTCGATCTCCTGCCCCTCTATCCCTGCACATCCCCTGTCCCGCTGCACTCCATACTCTTAACTAAAAACAATGTATTTTTATCTGATTATAATTCAGTCAACCAGATCTGACTGTTCAGATAATGTATTATTGTATAGGAATAAGGGTAGTGCCTTAAAGTTGAGATGTAGGTATTGGAGCATCTGCAATAGGGCATAATGGTATCAATGCTATGAAAGCAGAAGCTAGGCAGTGGTCTGGTGGCCAAAGATGGACCAAGATATTGCAGAAGAGACAAAAGGTCCCATTTGTTTTTGAATTTTGCCAATTTTATCTCCTTCCAACTTGGCCCACACTAAACAATGGTCAGAGTGCATATAGACTCTGGGGCCAGTTGAGGGCAAGTATTTTTTAATTTTGGATTCCTTTTCAAAATTCTTAGATGTGCAAGTAACTAGTTCCCTGACATCCACAGTTACTACTGAGTTACTGAGGAAATCCTTTTTTAATTTTGGGACCCGACATAGTTGTGTGATAATTGGGTTACTTTTTATCCCCGAGATGGGAAACCTTCTTTAGTAAGAATATATTAACATGTTATCCAGCCCCATACATCCCATCAAATGGCGGGAGGGGCGGGAAGGACATTGAAGGAAAGGGTTTTCACAAGTTTTCAAAAAGGGTTTTCTCAATACCAGATTATGTGGGTTTTATATAACCTAGGAAACTGTTCATTCCTCCACTAATAAGACACCAGCAGAAATGATGTTTTAGGAATTTCAAAATTTCCCTTTGGGTGTAAACATGTTAAAAAGGACAATTCATTGCCTAACATGCCTGTTGGTCACTTTCAGGTGGTGAAGCATTTTAAAGTTGATGATGCTTTTATGCAAGGAAATTTTTGGAAAAGGGGACCCTTTTGGGGGAAAAGGAAAATTTTGGAGGTATTAGGGGGAGGAATTACAAAGTGTTAATTAGAGGGTTTGGTAACATGATATGGAAAAAGGGATATAGATCAGCCATGCCAAGGTTTAGGAGAGGAGAGCAGCAACTGATTCCAACAGTACCAGAAGCAGTAAGGAGGGGTTAAGGAACTCCGACAACAGATAATGGTAATAAACTTAAAGAGCAGGTTAGCAGGGGAAAAACCCCCGGGAGGTTTTATGGAACAGCCAGGTAGAAGAAGGCACCCCAGGACAGTGAAACCCTCCAATTCTTCGGCTTCCCTCAAGTTGTCAAACCTCCCGATAGGTTGGGTTTATAAGTTGGGTGATATAATGTTTTAGAAAAGAGGAATGTAAGGGGGTTTGGGGGCATTAGGGGGATTAAATACTATGTTTGTTTGGTTCAGTCTGTTATAATTGTTTTGTTATTGTCGTTTTATTTTGGAGGCAAAAGAGACATTGTTATTGTTACTCTATCTTTGATTAACCTACAACCACTACATTAGTATAACTGGTATCTTATTTTCATGTATAAGATATCTTGACATGTCACATAGGTTTTTTACTGCTATCTCATATTCCTCAGTAAGTGGACAATTAAGCACATAGTGTTCAAACAGTGACCATATGCCCGATCACATAATTTGCATTTAGTTTGATCATCTGTGTTCCCAAACTGCCAGAAGTACTTGTAGCCAAGCTGCCTGGCCACTAAAAATCAGTCAATCGGGTTTACATTGAAGTTGTCCAAAACATCCCCCTTTTCTAGTTTCATGGGGGGTTTTTATAAAATTGGTTTTTTTAAAAATCTTTAAAAAAATTTAGGGCTTTAACTGGCTTTTTTTTCAAAAAAATTTCTTCATTAAAATTTTTTTCTTCTATTTATTCCCAATGGAAAAAACACATATACCAAAGTTATATTTTTTTAACCCCTTCCCCCCCCCTTCTGGGTTTTTCCCCCCTTCCTTGGCTTAAAAAATTTTTTTCCCAACTTTTTTATTCCCCCCTTTTAATTTTTGGGAAATAAATTTCCAAATTTTGTGATTTGAATCCATTTGGCCAAATTTGAATTTATTCCTTTTCCCCCGGAATTTTTAAGTATCAAACATGCTTTCCATTTAAACCCCCAAAAAAAGTTTATTTTATATGGGAAAATCAAGGCTTCAATGATACATTTTTTAATTTTTTTAAATTTTTTTTTAAAAAATCCAAAAAACTCAGGGGGTTTTTTTAAATTAACTTTAGTGGCCAATTAGGAAAATTGCAAACAAAATTCCCTTTGCCCGTTTTTAGAAAAAGGCCCCAGGGTTTTTTAATTTTATGGCGGTTAAAAAAAAAATATTAAAGTTTCTAAATTCTAGGGAAAGGTTGAACAACAGTTTTCAGGGCGCCCCGGATTTTCCTGTTTTTTTTTGTTTTTAATAAGGGGGTAAAAATACCCGCCCCCCCCCTTTTTTTTTTTTAACTTATTACTACCAGTTAGGCGAGAAATTTCTTTTTTTGAGCAGTTGCTTTAACAAGTTATTTAAGGAAGGGATTACTAGCAATAAGCTTCTTGGGAGGGGCTTGCAGGTATGTGATATTAAATGAACACATCTTCCATGGGGGGGTGAAATGTTTTGTTGCCTAAATAAATTCATGCAGGTTGAAAAACTTAATGTAATTGCATTTTTTCCCAAATCCATTTAGATCTGTAGTATTTACTTCTAGACATTTAGTTAGATTCATTGTGACAGTGTCTCCCCAGATTTTTTCCTTAACAGTTAATTTATCAGTCATCCTTTGGCCAACTACAAATTTTTTTTGGCCATGGTGGGTAGGGGAAAAAGTGGCCCCTAAATTTGCAAAAAATTTTGCCATAAAAAATTATCAAGTCCCCCCTGACAGAAAATCCTGCAACGTTTTTTTAGGGATGGTGGGGTTTTTATGGGAGATTCTGTAAAAAATTGCAGATATTGTTCCCCCTCTAACCCTCCTTACCAGTCACAAATTTCCCCCTTTAAATTTGGGACCCCAGAATGCCAAAATGTTTTTACGAAAGAAAAGAGATTATTTTGTACTGCCCCATTTTTTTGTCTCCAGACTTTTAAAAAACTTTTTCCCAACAGATAGATGCTTGTGAGTCGGGGGGTGGGGGAGTTTTGCAATCGGGGGACGATGGGTTGCAGCCGGGCATTTTCCCACAAATATGCACCACACCAGAGGGCCTATTTAAACTATAGGGGAAAGGAGGCCCTGGCACTGATTTTTGCATTATAGCACTTTGAAGTTTACCTAGGCCAGTCCTCACAGGTGGTCACCATCTACAGGACCAAAACCCCTTGGTGTACCTCCAATCCATGAAGAATCACAACACAAGACTCATGCATTGGAGCATTAAGCTGAAACCCCTAAAATTTTAAAAGATTATGCACATCTCTGGCAAAGACAATACGCTGGCTGATGTGTTATCTCGAATTTAATATTAGGTTAGCGAAATGGGCCCTTTTACACACATCTTACTGCCTTTCATGAGGTTCCTTCCTCGTCCTCCATTGATGGGGTTTTTATATCTTTTTTCATCCTCTGTCTTCACAGCGGCTTAAATTCTATTCCCTAAACCTGGGGCAAGCTTTCTCAGAAGTGCGTGCCTTGGTGGTCTCCTGCTTGTGCCCCGGGCAGTCGTTTGAAACCCCTGTGGGGGGTGGGGTATCGATATAACAGAACCACAGAGAGACTCTTGATTTTAAGCAGAAGAGAGCACTTGCTCGCCGTGTCATACGTGTTTAAACGCACTTGCGAGATTCCTTCGGTTTCCCTCGATGAGTGCAGCCCCGGAAAAAAGGGGAAATTGAGTGGAAATTTTTTCCCCCGACCCGGCTCCTGTCCTTCAGGTTGCCGGTATCGATATAGCACCCCTCTTGCCGTTGCCATAAAATTGGTAATCATCTTGTCCGCATTTCTCAGGGGCTATATCTATGTCCCTCTTTCCTTTCTTCTAAGTCTGCCGGGAAAAAAGTTAAAGCCCTTAGTTTTTTTGCTTCTCTTAGAAAAAAATTTTTAATGTGCCTTTTTTCCCTTCAAGAACTAGGCAAAAGTTTTCTTGCCGATCATTGGAGTTGGGGCAGACGGGGATACATATTCGTATGCCCGCATTTCATCAGTCTGCTCTTACTGTCCTCTTACGACTCTTTTTAAACTTGTATGGTCGCAAGGGTTTTTCCCCCCGCTGTGGATGTCTGCTATTGTTCTCCCCCTTTGCAAAAACCCGGTACTACGGGACATGATAATTACTACCGTCCCATCAAAAAACCAGTGCTGTTTGCGGGATGGAACGTTTTAGTTAATGGGGGGGTTTTATGTGGTATTTAAAAGACAATAGTCTCTCCCCCAGTCAATATGGCTTTTGTAAAGGGCGTTCCCTTTACCCCCTTTCGCGCTTAGATACGAATATTTGAAATGCCTTTTTCTAATTCCACTCGGGTTTTCGCCATCTTTTTGACCTTGAGAAGGCTTATGACACAACTTGGAAGGGATAATATCTTGGCCCCGGCCCCTCCTTAGGCCTCCGTGGCAACCTCCCATTCTTTTTTTAAGGCCTTTTTTAACTGAAAACATTTCCCTGTCCCGGGGTTTGTAATGAGCTTTCCCCGGGAAATTTTTCCAAGCTGAAGGTGTCCCCCGGGGTTTTGTTCTGAGCACAACTCTTTCCTTCTATATATAATCTGGACTGTTCTCCCATCCCATATTTGGTCACGCTCTATGTGGATGACTTTGCTTAGCGTGCAGGGGCTCACTGTCCCCCCCTCATTGCAGTTTCCCCCCCAGCATGCCATCAACCGGGTTTCTGATTGGGCCCCCCACTCAGGGTTTAAATTTTCTAGTAGCAAAACTCATCAAATTACGTTTACTAAACGTTCAGTGGTCTCTGATCATCCAACCCCTACGGCTCCCTATCTCCCGGGGAATGATACAGTCAGGTTTCTCGGCCTCCCGTTTTACCGTAGATTGTCCTGGAAACCTCCCTTTCCTCTCTAAAGGGGATTGTCATAGCCGGGTGAACCTCCTTTAAAAACCCCCCCATCTTTCATGGGGGGGGATCGTAGAACCCCCCTTTTGCCCACATTCGGGCCCCAATTTTTGGAAACCCATTATGGTGACCAGATATATTGGCAGCCTCTCCGCCACCTTTCCCGCCAAACCCATCCATACCAGGGGTTACGCTTATGCCTTGGGGGCCCCGTTTTTTCCCGGTTGAGAGCCTCTTTTGAAGCGAACTTCCATCCTTTTTCCGATCCTTGGGTGCCCTTCCCTTCCTATTATGTTCGCTCAGGGCCTCCCTCTTCCCTGTATAGGGTTGTCACAGATGAAAATAGACGCTCGTTATTTTTTCGTCGCCCTGTTTTCTTCGTCCCTTTTTCTTCGGCTGCATTTAAATCTTGTTTTTTCCCTTTAGCTTCCGCCTTTTTTATGTTCATGTGGCTTCA
>WNWK01023124.1:0-31510 GCA_009830355.1 Cherax destructor
TGCGATCTGGTAAAGCATCGATCGAGCTTTTTGCTGGGGCATAAGGTTAAAGATGTTTAGGGAAAAAATTTGGCGTATCTCTGACCCATGATCCATTTCTCAACTCTGCAGGGTAAGGAGTGAATGTGGCAAGTTCTTTCTGACATACATCACACAACAGTTGGTTGACCTTAAGTTATAAGCTGTTTTCCAGACAGCTTTGGTGGAAGTACTCCTTCTTTCAGTCTACATTCCTGCAAACAGATGACATCAATATTCTTGGTTACAACCTTCATGGCACGTCTGCGATAAACCACCTCAATTACTGGGAACGCTTGAGTTCCTAAACCTGTACTCCCTAGAATGCGGCGGAAGGATACATTATTACACTTGGAAATTCTAGAGGATTAGTACCAAACTAGCACACGAAAGTCCTCTGAAAGAAAAAAGACTCGCAGACGTGCAACATTCCCCAATAAGCAGAGGTGCCACTGGCACGTTGAGAGACAACACAATAAGTGTCAGGGTCCCAAGACTGTTCCTGCTCCCCCGCCCAAGGGATTCCAATAGACCCTGGCGGGCTAAAGGGGGGGCCCTGGACGGAGCCCCAAAAGTCAGTACCTGCCCAAGCCGGGTTGGGTCTACGTCGGTTGCATGCGGCCAGCGGTAACACCTGGTTTCGCCTGATCCAGGGCCTGGCCCGGGCTGGGCCGCGGGGGCGGCTCTCTCAGGTAAACTCCAGGTAAACGTTGTTGCCATGGGTTTTGCAAGTTGTCGAGATCACTGAAAGATAATCGTAGGAAAGCCCCCTGTAGTAATTAAAGTCATGAACACTATGAATAGTTGAGTCTGCGTAATAGTTACCCCGAATCTTTGTTACTAAAAATACAGCATAACCAAGGTTGGGAATGCGAAGGAGGATGGATGATGGGAGTCAAATTTCTGGATAGCCTGTAATGCCTAGACTCAAACAACAAGTGAAGAGGTATACATCATCTTGTGCATAATAACCATGAAATTGCACATAACTCTGTTTTGAAACATGGACCTCGGATGTTTCGTGTAAAACTGCTGCATGTCAACACCATCAGAGGATTCAAACCATCAGTGTACACTGCAGAAGCATAAGAATCAGAATGGGTGATCAAAAAAAAGGGCAGCGTTATAAGTTTTGGGGCAAGTTAGATTTGCCAGGGAAAGGGGGAAAGGGAGTAAACATGAATTGTCAGAACTTTTCAGTTGGAAAAAGAGAGGAAACGTAAGTGATGTAAATTAAGGGGAAAGCTAGAGAGAAAATGATTACAGAAAGGAAGGGGGTGTGATAAACTGGGATGACAGTTAACAAAGAAGCCTTTTTTAATCTAACTTATCGTCTTACCATAGCGGGCTCATGAATGTCGTGAACGGAAAAAATAATAAAATTGGGCATCCCGATCTTGTAAGGCTGGTCTTTTCTGCATAGGGCTCTGAACTGAAAGAACTCATGCCCCGATACACAATGTAACCCATAGTGATGAATAAGATTAAGTTTAAAAAAGGTATTTGATTTTTGAAGAAAAAGGTGGCTGCAGGGGTCTATTTAGATGATGAGGAAGTCAGAGAGTGCATCTATCACCTCAAAGAAAGAAAAGAGGGCAAAGTTTAAGCTCATTTGGCGCTTACCTGGAGTATACCTGGGGGAGGGTTCGGAGGTCAACGCCCTCACGGCACGGTCTGAGACCAGGCCTCATGGTGGATAAGGGATTGATCCAGGCTGTTTTTTGCCGGCCGCACGAAAACCCGACGTTAATCAGCCCAGCGGCCAGGTACTGACTTTGGTGCCGCCCCCGGGGGCCTTCTTGAAGACAGCCAGGAAGACAGTTGAACGGGCTTGGGCCCCAGACACTTCTGTGTTGTTTTCAGTGTCTCGTGCTCCCCTTTCTTTTTATTGGGAATGTTGAATCTCCTGCCGGGGTCTTTTTTCCTTCATAGGAGTGATTTTGTGTGCAAGTTTGGTACTAAACCTCTATGATTTTCCAAGTGTATATTATCATGTATCTCTCTCCTTCATTCCAAAAATGGGGGCCCTTTAACCATTCCCATAATTTGGTGCCATCTTTTATATGTGCCATGAAATTCTTTGACACTCTCGGGTCAGCAATGTGCCAGCCTTGAAAAGGGCCGTTAGTGTACAGCAGTATTCAGCTAGAGAAACAAGGGGATTGAAGGAATCATCTGGACTTGGCATTTCTAGTTTTGAAGTTCTCATTATCCATCCTATTATTTTCCTAGGAGATGTGATATATTGTTGTGGTCTTTGAAGGCGAGATACTCTTGGGCATTATCACTCCCCGGTCCTTCATTACTTTTTCCTCTATTTTTGGTTAGGGTATGTATCTGATACATTTTAATTTTTCAAGTTTTCAAATTTAGTAGTTGAAATTTCTCCCCGTTGGTTCATATTGTTTTGGTGGCCCATTTGAAGTTTGGTTAATGTCCGCTTGGAGTCTTGTGGTGTCTTCCCCATAGGTCACTGGAATCAGTTTTCATCCGAAAAAGGGAAAAAGGAGCTTAAACTTACATCTCTATGTCAAAAAATGAGGATGAGGAATGATGGGGGGAAGTACTGTGTGGAACAGAAATTCACCGTAGCTGCTGGACCTATGTTTACTTACTCTTTGTGTTCTATTTGTCGAAATTTATATAACTCTTCCAAATTTTCCCGTTATTCCTTTGTCACATTTTGTGCCCATTACCATGGGCACATTGTCGAAAGCTTTGCAGGGTTTTTGTATACTACATCTGTGCTTTCCCCCTGCATCAGGACCCGACATTAGTGGTCCAGTACCGGACAGGCAGGAAAAAACCTGCTCCTAACCCATGTTGCCTGGGTTGTGTAATTGATGGGTATCTGGTGGTTGGCGATCTTTCTTCTTGGGGAAACCCCCTCAAAGATTTTTTGATATGGGATGTTAGTGCTATCGGTCTGTAGTTCTTTGTGTTGCTTTCCTTACCTTTGGAAGTGGGGGTATGTCTCTTGTTTTAGGGGTGTGGGATGACCTCTGTGTCCATGCTCCCTCTCCATAGAATGCTGAAGGCACCTGGGGGGGGGCTTCCATTGATGAACACAAGTTCACGAGTCTGGGCCTGGGGAAAAGTGCATGGTATTCATTTATTGTCTTTTCAAAGTTTTGTGGGTTAAGATAATATCAGTTTTAAAAATAAAATTTTGGGTTTCGTTCACCCAAAATTCATTTGGATTTTTGACCCTTAGTCTGGGCAGCAGTTTGCTGAACACTGAGTCGTATTGGGACTTTAATATCTCACTCATTTATTTTCTGTCATCTGTGTATATCCATCCCGCCTAACCAGGGAATACTGGATTTTTTTCTAGATTTGGCATAAGGGAAGAAGTATTTTTTTTTAAATTTTCTTTATGGCTTTTAGTTTTTCCCTATGATTCTTGTCTTCTGTAAGATTCCTTCAGCAAGTTCGATACTTGCAATTTCATTGACCAGTGCCTCCCTTCGTATTTCAGATAAATTGGCCCCTCTCAGCAGTTCTGTGACTCTTTGCTTTCGTCTGTATAGGGAGCACCCTCTCTTTCTATTTTACATCTTCTTTTTTTTTTCTTAATGGAATGTGCCTTGAGCAGATCTCAAGAACCACAGAGTTTATTTCTTCTAGGCAAAGGTTACGATCCATGTTGTTTAGGATATCGTCCCAGCTTGTTTCCTTTAGGACATGGTTGACTTAATCATTGTATGTTTTTGTTATTGAAATTGAATTTTGTGAAGAGACCTTCATGACTGATCACATTTTTCTGGTCAGGAGCCCTGTGCATACATGTCTGTACCTCTATTATGTTGTAATCTGAGTGTATTGTCTTTGATACGGTTATATTATGAATCAGATAGTCGTTGTTAGTGAAAATGAGGTCCAGCATATTTTCTAGTCTTGAAAGGCTCTAATATTTGCTGATTTAAGGTGAATTTGGTGAAGAGATTTAATAGTTCATTTATGTGTGAATTTTCATCTGCGCTGCCTCCTGGGGTGATCTCTGCTAAAACATTGTTTGCTATACTCCTCCATTTTAGGTGTCTCAAGTTGAAATCTCCAAGTAGTAAGATGTTTGGAGTAGGAGTTGGGAGATTTTCCAGACATTGTCAGCTTTCAAAGCTGCTCCTGGAATTGCTGGGAAGTTGCATCTGGAGGTTTGTATACCACCACAATGACAAGGTTTTGGTTTTCAATCTTTACCGCCAAAACTTCAACTACATCATTTGAGGTGTTTAGTAGTTCTGAGCAAATGAGTGACACTGTGACGTACAAGCCAACCCCCCCCCCCTCGTTGCTTGTTTAGTTTGTCGCATCTGAATAGGTTATAACCTGGGATCCATATTTCGTTGTCATAATGATTCTTCATGTGGGTCTCTGTGAATGCTGCAAACATTGCATTTGACTCTGTGAGCAGTCCCTTGATGTAAGGAATTTTGTTTTTAGATGGCTTTAGACCCTGTATGTTTGCAAAGACAAATGTCGTTATATTGGTGGAATTTAGGGGGCCAATGTCCGTGCCTCTGCTCCAGAAGTGTTTTCAGTTGCTGTAGGATCATTGTCATTTCTTGCCAGTCTTTTTTTTCCTCCTGGCCCTAAAAAACCTCTGTCCCTGGAAAGGTTATGGCTCCCCTCTTTTGTTTTCCATAGTCTGGCTGGTCTGTGTCTTCTTGTCCTCTTTAGATGATGTGCCTGGCAGTATGCGTTGTAGCATTTTCTTTCATGGATTGATGAGTGACACATTTCTGGGTGAAATAAGTTACAGGAAGGAAGTTGCACTCTCCTGTTGTCATGTGGGTGCAGCATTTTTGGGATGGTCAAGGTGCATGTCCCACCTGTTTTACCAGATATACCGTGCCTGCAGATACCCAAGGCATAAATTTACATAGATTGTAATTCTGTTTGCTAGGATTAATTGTAGCTGTGTTCGCTCCTGGTGCATTTTTTTCTGTTTCCTCCTATCTGTTCCCCCTGTTTGGACATCACTGCTTCTACCAGGTTTTGCTGGTAATGTGTCGACACTATTCACTGAGGCATCATCCCTTTGTTCCATCTCCAGCAGTATCGCTATTTTGTACCTCTGTGAATTGAATATCGTTGTCTTTGCTTGTTTCATCACCAGGGCCAATGTCTCCTTTTGGTTCACTGTCCTCCAGGACAACACTAGCACCCTCAGGAGCACTGTCCTCCAGGACAACACTAGCACCCTCAGGAGCACTGTCCTCCAAGACAACACTAGCACCTAAGGAGCACTGTCCTCCAGGACAACACTAGCACCCTCAGGAGCGCTGTCGTTCAAGACAACACTGGCACCTCAGGAGCACTGTTCTCCAAGACAACACTAGCACCCTCAGGAGCTGTTGTCCAAGACAGCCCCGTCCAAACCACCCATCTTATTTTTCCAGCTGTCATACCAGGCTGACATGTCTTTCAAGAAGGATCTTTAATTGGTGTTCTTGTCTTTTAATATATATGTAATTTTCTCCATACAGGTGTATCTCGTTTGGGAAAATTCCCTTAAGAAAATGAGAAGATGCAAACTAGAAAGAGAGAGGCGCTCCCTATACAGGCGAAGGCAAAGAATAACGGAGCGGCTACAGAGGCCAATATATCTGAAATACGTAGGGAGACACTAGTCAGAGAAATAGCAAACATCGAATTAAAACTAAAGGAATCCTACAGGAATCAAGAAACGGGAAGAACAAAAAGCTATAAATGAAATTGAAAGAAACCCAAAGTATTTCTTTTCTTATGCAAAATCAAAGTCGAGAACAACATCAGTATTGGGCCCCCACTTAAACCGGATGGGTCCTACAGATGACAAAGGAAATGAGTGAGTTAAAGTCCCAGTAACCAGACTGAAAAAACAAGACCTAAATGATTTTTTTATGAGAGTGCCACAGAACCTGAAAAACGCAAGCCTATCGACATCACCCACGACGCCAAATGACTGAAAAGGCAATAAATGACATGCCCTCCTGCCCAGGCCCAGACTCATGGAACTCCGTGTTCATCAGAACCCAAAAAGCCCTATCAGTGCTTTTAACATCCTTGGAGAGGGGGCATGGACACTGGAGTCGTCCCCCAGTTACTAAAAACAACAGACAGCCCCCTCCAAAAGGGCAGTAAAGCAATAACAAAAAACTACAGACCAATAGCGCTAACGTCCCATATCAAAAAATCTTTGAAAGGGTTCTAAGAAGAAGATCCCACTCATCTTGATACTCATCAATTCAACCCAGGGCAGCATGGGTTTAGAGCAGCCGCTCCTGTCGTCCCAACTTTGGACCATAAAAGGTCCTGGAGGTTTAGAAGACAAACAAAATCAGATTTATATAAAACTTTAAAAAACCTTTAAAAGTTGACCATTGTGATACCAAAAAACTGATAAAGGAATAACGGAAAAGTTGGTAGATGGATCTAAATTTTCCCTAAAAGAAACAAAAATAGTAGTAAACAAAAAGTCTGAGGCAGCAATTAAAAATGTTCCCAAGGCACATATTCCCCTCCTGTTCCTCATCCTCTATCGGAAAGACGGAACACCAAAGTGCTGTTTTCCCCCGGGAACACCCGTTTTGGTGTCCCCTTAAGAACTGAAGTCCCCAAAGACATAAACCAAAATTTTAAAAGGGGTGAAAACAATATGAAGTTAATAAGAAATTTAAAATTCTCAGTAGGGAAAAAGGGAAGAAATTAAAACTCTTAGTCAAAATAATTCCAACCCACAATGGGAAAACTAATGTCAAAGCCCTGGGGTGATCTTTAGAGGATCTCACCTTAAGGACCATAACCCCCAGAATTCATCTCTGAAAAAAGACAGGATGGATAATGAGAACCTTAAAAACCGGGGATGGCCCATGTTGCCCTTTTAAGCCTTTGTTCATCACTGAATATTGTGCACAACCCCTTTTGGGGGGTAAAATTCTGCCCAAAATTCAGAAACCTTCAGGGCACGATAACTGATAAACCACCCATACGGGGAAGTTTGAATTTCCCCAAACCTGTCCCCCAGAACGGCGGGAAAATAAATTTTAATACACGGGGAAAAATTCCCCAGAGATTATACCAAATTTTTCCAAAAACCCCCTCGGGAAAACCCGGACGTGAACACCCCCCCAAGAAGAGCAGGGTGCCACTGCACTTTGAGGCAACACAATAAGGGAGGGGCCCCAAAATTGTTCAAGCCTCCCGCCCTCAGGGTTACCAAAACCCCCGGCTGTCTTCGAGGCAAGAACAAAATGGTCCTGACCGCCAGGCTGTGGGTTTCGTTGGGCGGGGCGGCCGCGTCGCTTTATCAGGCTCTGGGCCCCAAAATGAGGGGGTCCGCCGGGGCGTTGCCCCGGAATTCTCCCGGGCCCCTAAATGTTGGGGGTTTAAAATTAAAAAGTTTTTTTGGGGGAAATTTAGGGGTTTTAAAATATAAAAAAACTAAATTTATAGGATTTTGTTTCCCCTCCAGAATTGGTTTTTAAATTGTGGAGGTCTTGGAAGTCCCCTTTTTGGGGGCTATTTAAACCATCTGGGGGCAAATATAAATTTTTCACTGTTGATTTTGTTTGCTCCCTTTACAACCAGGTCTTAAGGGATTCTTTACCTGTGTTTGTAAAATGGGGGCTGTGTCCGGTTGGCTAGAGATGGCCTTGGTATCATTCAGATTCCTCGCTATCACTTTTTTTATTGCCTGTCAGTCTTGCTACTGTTATATTTTGCAATCATACTGTGTATTGCTTTTCGGGATGCATTGCAAACAGCGTTTTATAGGGGGAATGCTACCAGCCCGGGGGAGGGAGTTGGGTCTGAGTTTTACTCAATAAATCTGCCCAGAATTTAATCGTTGCTGTATAGATAGAAAACCAACGAACTTGTGCTTTCAGCTTCGGATGCTATTCAACCCAAACTGAGGATTCCCCCTCAGGACAAAGGATCTGCCAGGTTCCTTTTTAATGTGGGGGGCTAACAAGAGAATCCCGATTTGAAGCAGGTGGTGCACCCGGGTTTTTTCTCAGGGGGGAGTCTGCTTCATTGGTGCGTGAGTTAGCTAAAATCAATCAAACAACCAAAAGCAGGTGCATTTGCAAAAAAAGAGTAGATAAAGAAGAAAGGGGGAGGCAATTTAACAGACTGTTGGTGACAACTTCTATGTGCAAAAATCATGCCGTTAGTACTTCGCTTTTTTTGGTCTGATCTGAACAGTTCGAGGCATTTGAAAACCAGGCCGCATAGGTAGCCTGGGAGCATTGGGCAAGGGGCATATAGCGATGTATGGCAAAGCTCGGGGTTCACAGCTGTCTTGGGTGAGGATTTTTTGATTATCAGGTTGTTAAAACAATGGTTCTTTGGGGCATATCAGTGTATTCCCGCCTACAGAAGGAATTTAAATTTGCAAATGTCAGCTTAAGTTGCCCTCTTCTCCGACTTAGTACAGTTACTTTTGGTGGATAACCTGCTGGAATCTGTTGCCCGAGGGTTAGTCTTTCTTGAAGATCATTTGTTGACCCTTGCATTAGAAGCAGCTAGGCTGGCTGAAAATTTGAGGCCAACTGCTCCTTGTACGGCGGTCAATCTTTTTCCCAACACCCGGCAAAAATAGAGATCGTCATGGACGAGTCCCGACTGGAGGAAAAGTGAATGATGGCAACGAAATCGTCGGAGCAACATATCAGACTCATGGTGAACCTGGTGAGCGATGACATCAAAATCACGGGCAACCTGGTGAACAACGACTTCAGTACCCTGAGTGGCGCCAGCCACAAAATCAACAGGGAGCCAAATTAAAGTATGAGGTAGTCTGTCATCGTTGTCACAACCAGGCCATGTAAAATCCAACTGCACAATTAGCACCAACCCTTAGGGAAAATAAACATCCTCCCTTTCAAGATAAACCAAAAAGAAGATGGTATGGCACTATACTACAGTACATCTCCCTTCAGAAGAATGAAAAAAATTGAAGTATCTACTTTCAGGATACCGGGTTATTGTCTCTTATAAGAGAGGGAGTACTCCCACTTTCTGAAAAGACATCATTGCACTCCTCCGTTCTCTTAGAAGCATTCGGAGTAGCCGTATTTTGTCCTTTACATAAAATATATGTGCAGAGTAATTATTATACAGGATATTTTACTGTTGGTGTATCTGAGGATTCCTATGAAAGATGCTGTGTTATTATTGGGTAATAACAGTCTTAATTTGACAAAATGTCCAGAACCTATAGTGACTAATTCTTCTCCGATATTGACCATAACTCGGGCAAAATCCCAAGGATGTCTGTCAAGAATGCTGACCCAAATTGTCTATGGCTAGACAATTTGTTTTGCGAGGAAAACTGACCAGAGCCTCGTAAATTTAGTGAAAACTCCCAGACCAAGCCTTCCTACTGCAATGTGACAGGAATGCCAGATATCTCTGTTTCCATGCCCAAGGGACTGTCCTTACAGGAAGAACAGGGAAGAGATCCTTCTTTAAACTTCGTTTTCAGGCAGTCATGGGTGAATCCCACTCAGATCACCAAGTCAAATATGAAATTAAACACAACCTACTGCTCTGCACAAAGACTGGTAAAGAGGTAGGGAAAAGCCCAAAATTAGATAGATTGGTAGTTCCTAAGAAATTTAGGTCACAAATTTTGAACATAGCTCACAATTCCTCTTTAGGGAGGTCATTTGGAATTAAAAAGCTCTTTATAGAATAATGAGTTTTACTGGCCAAAGTAAGGCAAGATGTGAAGAATCACATCCGCTCTTGTAGGGAATGTCAAAAAGTAGGTAAACATGGACACCCTATTAAACCCACACCAATTCATCCCATACCTGCAGATGGAGAACCGTTTGCCGAGCTGATCATTGATTGTGTGGGACCATTACTAAAATCAGTCAGGAACCACTACCTATTCACTATCATAGATAAATCTACTAGGTATCCAGAAGCAGTCCCAATGCACATTATGAACACTAAAGCTACTCTTAAAGTCATAACTAAATTTATATGTTACTTTGGCATTCCAAAGTCTAAATAGAGTGATCAGGGTACTAACTTTACATCCAAATCTTTTAAAGAAGCTTTAACTAGGCTATGCATAATTCATAAATTATCCAGTGCTTATCATCTTCAGTCCCAAGGCGCCTTGGAAAGATTTCATTAGACGTTAAAAACCATGATGAGAACCTTTGCATGCATTTTCTTACAGACTGGGATGAATCACTTATTCTGTTGCTGTTCGCAATGAGAGAAACAGTTCAGGAATCAACAAGGTACAGTCCATTTGAGCTAATCTTTGGGCACAATGTAAGAGGTCCTCTGCGAGTGCTCAAGGAAGGATGGATGGAAGAAGGTACCTACATAGCACTCTACAACCCGTCTTCAAGATTCCAGGTAGCTCATCAGTTGGCTAAGGCTAAATTAAAATCTGCTCAAAACACTATGAAACAGAGGTATGACAGAAAGGCAAAGTTTTGCTCCTTCAATCCAGGAGACAAGGTGTGGTACAGAAACCTGTACCTGGCCACACCTTAAAAGCTAGATTCATGGGACCAATGTAAATAATAAGTAAAATTTCTCATGTAAATTATGTGGTAGCTGATAAACCAATGAAAAGTAAAATTTGCACATTAATCAGATTAAAATGTTTAATAGCCCACATAAAATCCCAGTAATGACTGTGTCCTCTGCCTCTGTAGACAACCCTGATTCCTTGCACGCCATTCCAGAGATTCAAGTTAAGCTTTCTAATTCTCTCCTCAAGGACCCTAACCCTTTAAAGTCAGGGCTATCTAAAGATCAAATAATAAGTCTAACTGCCCTCTTACAAACTTACCCAGACATATTTTCAGAGGTCCGAAAAAATGTACCCTGGGATATCATGATGTAGATGTCGGAAACACTAAGCCTATTAAACTCTTCCCCTACAGAGCAAAGGTATTTCAACAGGAGGTAGCATTTCTGTTAGAACACAGATTAGTGGAGGAGTCATCCAGTCTGTAGGCTTCACCATGCATCCTTGTTAAGAAGTCTGAAAGAGGTTTTTGAATTGTACAGACTACCGTAAGTTGAATGAGGTCACTGTTACAGATGCTTACCCTCTCCCATGTTTGGATGATGTAGTGGACTTTGTGGATAAGGCTACTTTTGTTCCCAAACTAGATCTCCTTAAAGGTTATCATCAGGTACCATTGACAGATAAAGCGAAGGAAATCTCTGCATTTGTAATTTCAGGTCATTATCAATATACAGTGACCCCATTCAGAATGCAGAACTCGCCAGCAATGTTCCAGAAACTGATCCATCAGGCTGTTAAAAGACTTGAAAGCATGACAGCTTATCTGGATGATATAGTAGTAGTTTCCGATACGTAGGACCAACATGTTTCCCAATTTAAAGGGCCCTCTCTTTGAAAAGTTTAAGATTTCCAGTTAACTGTTAATTTGTGTAAGTCATCCTCTGGCCAGTCTACTATTACTTTTTTGGGCCATGAAGTGGGTAGTGGTAAGGTAGCCCCTAAATTTGCTAAAATTCTTGCCATTAAGAATCACCCAGTGCCATATAATAGGAAATCCTCCAAAGAGTCTTAGGCATAGTAGGTTTATACAGAAGTTTCTGTAAAAACTTTGCAGATGTTGTAGCCCCCTAACCTCACTTACCAGAGACAAAATTTCAATGGACCCCAGAGTGTCAAGAAGCATTTAACAAAGCCAAATGGCTACTTTGTACTGCACCCATTCTCCTGTCTCCCGATTTTTCAAAACCTTTGTATTACAGGTTGATGCATGTGAGTCAGGGTAGGCAGTACTCCTACAAAAATCTGGGGAAGTGGTTGCAGCCTGTCACTTACTTTCTGCCAACTATCAACCTCACCAAAGGGCTTATGCCACCATAAAGAAAGAAGACCTATATCTGATATTTGCATTTGAGCACTTTAACATATTCATGGGTCATTATTATTATTATAATCAAATAGAAGCGCTAAACCACAGGGGTTATACAGTGCTGCAGGTTATTGCAGAATGCAGGAGAATGGGTTCTAAGAGGAGATGGATGATTAGTAGGGTATGGAGTGCAGCAGGATGGTGGATATTGCAGGGATAGAGGGTAGCAAGAGATCAAGGTAGAAGGGACTGAGGGAGGTGCTAGAGGTATAATCTTCAGAGTTTGTGTATTAAGTCGGTTTCTGTCAAAAAGTCAACGAGAGATTCAGGATTAAAGGAGGGTCCATCTGCAAGAAGGAAGGAAAAGGGCCGCAGAGCGAAGACGCCGTTGGAGGTAAATTCTGGGTGCTCATTGATAGAATGGGCAGTCGAACAGAATATGTCGAACAGACACTGAACCTGACAATGCTCACAGAGAGGGGCAGGGAGCCCTCCATGAGATACCCGTGAGTAAGACGAGTGTGGCTGATGCGAAGACGGGAGAGTGTAGTCTCCCAACCTCGACATTGGTGACAAGAAGGCCAGAAACTTATAATAGAATGAAGTTTGATATTCAGCAGGTCAGACCAGCGTTGTTGCCATTGGGTGCGAAGGTGGGTAGCAATGACCGCAAAATAGTCCGTGAAAGGAACATCTCTATATGAAACTGGAAGGTCATGTACTGCTGACCGCACAGCAGTGTCTGCCTGTTCATTGCCCTGTACGTCAACATGACCAGGGACCCAACAAAAGACAATATCTTTATGCTTGCTAAAGATACGGCGTAACCAAAGGTGGATACGAAGAACTAGGGGGTGAGGTATCAATTTTACGGATAGCCTGTAAAGCACTAAAGGATTCTGAAATGACAATTCAGCTGTAAATATGCTAGCCGAGGGTAATAGATGCCCTCGTACGACGTTGTCCGGAAACACTGCTGCGAATCCGACACCGTCAGATGACTTTGAACCATCGGTATATACTGCGATGGCATGGGAATGAGAACGGAAATGGTCTAGAAAGAAAGAGCGAGAAGCCGCCGTAGGTAGTTGGGCTCGCGCAAGGTAGAGGAATAGAACAGACACGGACAGCAGGAACTTCCCAAGGGCAGGGGAAAGGGAGATGTCACATTAACATTTAGAGGTGGGAGCTGAAGGAAGACAGGAGTGAATGTAGACGAAGAGAAAAGGGACAAAGTAAGCAAGGGCGACGAACAAATAAAGAGCGCCTACTAACATCTGTAACAATCCTATACATGGAAGGATTGCGGAGGTCATGAGAGCGAACAAAATAGCGAATGCAATGTGCATCACGACGATCGGATAAGGATGGAATGTTCGCTTCTACATAGAGGCTCTCAACCGGGGAAGAACGAAATGCTCCAAGGCATAAGTGTAATCCCTGGTGATATATGGGATTGAGGATGGAAAGAGTAGCAGGGGAGGCCACCGAATATATCTGGTCACCATAATCAAGTTTCAACAAAATTAGGGCTGAATGTAGGCGAAGGAGAGTTCTACGATCAGCCCTTCATGAAAGATGTGCGAGAGTTTTAAGAAGGTTCAGCCTGGTGTGACAAGTTGCCTTCAGAGAGGTAATGTGAGGTTTCCAGGACAATCGACGGTCGAACAGGAGGACGAGAAACCTGACTGTATCACGTTCTGGGATACGTGAGCCGTATAGGTACAATGGATGATCAGAGACCACTTAACGTCTAGTAAACGTAATTTGATGAGTTTTGCCACTAGAAAATTTAAACCCAGACGCTCTCACAGGAGACGTGTCGACCAGGTGCTTCAGCTCCTTCAGGTCCCTGGTGATGGACCAGTTGCTTCGGCTCCTTCAGTGCCCTGGTGATGGACCGGGTGTTTCGGCTCCTTCAGTGTCCTGGTGATGGACCAGGTGTTTCGGCTCCTTCAGTGCCCTGGTGATGGACCAGGTGCTTCGGCTCCTTCAGTGCCCTGGTGATGGACAAGGTGCTTTGGCTCCTTCAGTGTCCTGGTGATGGACCAGGTGCTTCGGCTCCTTCAGTGCCCTGGTGATGGACCAGGTGCTTCGGCTCCTTCAGTGCCCTGGTGATGGACCGGGTGCTTCAGCTCCTTCAGTGCCCTGGTGATGGACCGGGTGCTTCAGCTCCTTCAGTGCCCTGGTGATGGACCAGGTGCTTCGGCTCCTTCAGTGCCCTGGTGATGGACCAGGTGCTTCGGCTCCTTCAGTGCCCTGGTGATGGACCGGGTGCTTCAGCTCCTTCAGTTCGCTCTTTGGTAGTGCCCTGATTATAAGAGCTTGTTCCATGGATGGAGTAGAAGTTGTGTTGGAAAGGTGTTTTTGTTTGTGGGATTGGTTTAGGGTTTGAGGGGGACCTGCCTAGTGTGGGCCGGTTGGCCTGCTGCAGTGTTACTTCCTTCTGTAATCATATGAGAGAGGGGTTAGATTTGAGCGGGACTTGGAGGGTTGTGAAGGTTGCTTGGGTGCCGCTGGGGATGGGATGGGCAAATATTTTTGTTGGTGGGTTGGTTTTGACATGGACCTGCCTAGTATGGGCCAGTAGGCCTGTTGCAGTGTTCCTCCTTTCTTATGTTCTTATGTTCTTATGAGTGGTGGCCCAATCAGAAACCCGGTTGATGGCATGCTGGAGGGAAACTGCAATGAGGTGACAGTCAGCACCTGCACAAGCTATAGCAAAGTCATCCACATAGAGTGATGACCAAATATTGGATGGGAGAACAGATGCCAGATTATTTATAACAAGCAGAAAGAGTGTTGTGCTCAGAACACATCCCTGGGGGACACCTTCAGCTTGGACAAATTCCGGGGAGAGTTCATTACTAACCCGGACCCAGAAATGTCTGTCAGTTAAGAAGGCCTTAAGAAAGAATGGTAGGTTGCCTCGGAGGCCTAAGGAGTGGGCCTGGGCCAAGATATTATATCTCCAAGTTGTGTCATAAGCCTTCTCAAGGTCGAAAAAGATAGTGATAACTGAATGGTTATTCGCAAAGGCATTACGAATATACGTATCCAAGCGCAGCAAGTGGTCAACGGCAGAACGGCCCTTACGGAAGCCATATTGACTAGGGGAGAGACTATTGTGCGTCTCTAAATACCACATCAAACGTCTATTAACTAGACGTTCCATCACCTTGCAAACTGCACTGGTAAGAGCGATGGGACGGTAGTGAGAGGAATCACGTCCCGAAGTACCTGGTTTTCAAAAAGGGAGAACAATAGCAGACTTCCACAGCTGGGGAAGAACTCCTTGCGACCATATGAGATTAAAGAGTAGTAAGAGGACAGTAAGAGCAGACGGATGTAAATTCTGTAGCATACGAATATGTATGCCATCTGGCCCAGCTGCCGATGATCGGCAAGCAGAGAGTGTTGCCTCCAGTTCTTGAAGGGTAAAAGGTACATTATAGGATTCTTCTCTAAGAGAAGAAAAATCTAAGGGCTTTAACTCGCTGGCAGACTTAGAAGAAAGGAACAAGGGGCATAGATTGAGCCCCTGAGAAATGCTAACGAGATGATTACCAATTTCAGTGGCAACGGCAAGAGGGTGTGCTATATCAACACCGGCAACCTGAAGAACAGGAGCCGGGTCGGGGAGAATTTACCACTTAATTTCCGCACTTTCTTCCAGACTGCACTCATCGAGGAAGCCGAAGTGACAGTAGAAACGTAATTTCGCCAGCAAGTGTGTTTAGCGTCATGGATGACACGCCATGCAGTGCATTTCAAACGCACTGCCCGAGCACAAGTAGGAGACCACCAAGGCACGCACTTCTGAGGATGCTTGCCCGAGGTTTGGGGAATAGAATGTGAAGCCGCTGTGAAGATGGAGGACGAAAAGAGATGTAAAACCTCATCAATGGAGGACGAGGTAGGAACCTCATGAAAGGCAGTAAGATGTGCGTAAAGGTCCCATTTCGCCCGGTCAAATTGCCAGTGTGGGCAATGAGGAGGTGGAGAAAACAAAGGGGACTTAAGGATGATTGGGAAATGATCGCTGTTATGTAAGTCCGGGAGGACAGACTAGGTGAAGTCAAGGACTGTTGAGGAAGAGCAGTTGGAGAGATCGATACAGGAGAAAGAATGAGTTCGAGGATCAAAATGGGTAGGAGTACCCGTATTTAAAACATGGAGGGGAAGAGAAGCAAGAAATGCCTCCAACTGAATGCCACGGGAGTCACAGTGTGACCCTCCCCAGAGAAAATGGTGTGCGTTAAAATCGCCAAGTAATAGAAGGGGTGGCGGTAAGGAAGAAACCAGAAAATCAACATCTGGGATAGACAATGCCTGCGAAGGGGAGAGATATAAAGAACAGAGTGTATACCACTTATTCAAGTGGATATGGGCTGTGGTGTAATGTAAGGAAGAAGGAACATAGAGCTGACGGTATGGAACACCAGTGCGTATAAGAAGAGCACTTTCATTAAAGGTTCCATCGGAAAAAGGATCAGATGAATATAACAAATCATAGCCTGAAAAGAGCCTGATAACAGTGGATTGTAATTTGGGTTCTTGCAAACAGACCACAACAGGGGAAAACTGAGAGAGCAACACCTGAAGCTCACCCTGGTTACCCCTGAGGCCTCGGATATTCCACTGCAAATAAGCCATGATTTATGGAGAGAAAGATATAAGTGGAAGTGAGAGGAATCTATGGACTAGGGTTAGAAAAGTCCACATGTGGAGGCAGCGGAAGACTTGTAATCAGAGGAGGAGGACGTTGTGAAGGAAGGGGGGGGTTGAGACGAAGAAGAGAGATGAGGAACCTCAGGTGGAGTAGTGTCCATCATTGGTCCAGTCTCTGAAATATATTCTGCAATAGCTTCCAGTGTTTCGGAAGTCAAAGATGCAGAATGTGGGACTACATTAGAAATGGAAGAGGAGTGAGCAATGATCGGGGAGTCTATAGACTGTACTAAAGTAGAGGGCGAGGAGATAGAAGAGGAAACTGTCGAAGGGGGTTGGGAGGGGACAGGGGATGAAGGTAGTGTATGAGGAGGATGAACCTCCACACATGTTATAGAACTAGTCAGAGGCGAAGATCCTGGCAGTAGGGATTTTTTGCCGGGCTTATGAGAAGAAGGGGGGCGCTGAGGTTTAGGTGAAGGACGAGGACGTGTAGACTCAGAATTGTGTGAGTGAGTAGAGGAAGGAGTGTGGACAGTATGGGAAGCCGAGGTAGGGACCTCGGAGCCAAGAATATCAAAAGGATTCGAGACAGGGGTGATTGAGGATGAGGCGACCACAGAGGAAGCCGTGGAAGTTGGGACCCCAGAAGCGGGGCGACGTTTAGCAATTCGTGAATAGGAAATGCAGGGAAGTCTCCCTTGAAGGCGTAGATGAGAGATGGCCATAGCATATGAGAAGCCTTCCGCCTCTTTGAGACAATGGATTTCCCGCTCATTCAGGTAAACCTGACAACGGCGAGAATACGATGGATGTGCCTCATGACAGTTAAGGCAAGAGGGAGGTAGAGTACAAGAAGAACTGGCATGGTCGTCAGCACCACAGACTGGGCATTCGGCCATGGACCTGCAATATTTCGCTGGATGACCAAAACGCCAGCAGTTTCTACACTGTTGCGGTGTAGGGGTCACCTTTCGAACTTGTAAACGTTGACCTGCAATGTAAACCGAAGGTGGTAGTTCATGGCAGTCAAATGTTAAACGAGCTATATTGCAATTATAAAGTCTTCGCTTATTGGCAGGGAGGACAAAAGTGTCAACTGTAAGGATAGGGAGTTCTTGGAGCTCAAGCTGCTCTAAAATGTCATCACCATATGTCTGGAAATTCCGTTGGACAATGGTGTGGGGCAAAATGACAGAACCACAACAAGAATTGAGGGAATGGTGCTTGTCAATAGTAACAGGAGCAGTATCTATTGTTGTAAGAAGAGAAAGATTGTGAGCTTGGCCAGCATTCTGGACTGTGATGATGTGAGTGCAGCTCTTGAGAGCGTGAAATGAGATGTCTTTACCAACATGGTGTAGCAGAGCCTTACCAATACTATGGTCTGAAAGATAGGTATTAGGAGAAGTCGGTCGCAGAGTAAAAAACTTTGTCCATTGAGTAGTTTGAAACAGAGTTTAAGGGGAGTGTGTGACGAGCTGGTCTTTTCTGAGATGAATGAGTAGGAAGTGTCGAATCGTCATGTGTGGGTCTTGGTCGTTTGGGTGTGGGACCTGGGGTGGTTCGATGGGAGACGGGCGAGCGATTCGAAAATTGCCGCACCATCGAGGGAAAAGCCGGAATCAAGGTCAGAGAAGAGCGAAGGTCAGATATGTCAATAGGGGTCAGAACCTGGTACCTGAAGCAGGTGACGAACCGGCACCAGCAAGAGGTACAGGGGCATGAGAGGTGTCCAAAGAGTTGTCCGTTAACGAGGCAGGGTCAGTACTGGGTGCGGTATCAGGAAGGGGCCCAGGGGTAGTGAGTTCATGGATTGGGTCAGCCATGGTTAGGTTACTTCTTTCTTTTAATTTTTACGAAAAAAAAGAAAGAAGAAAATAAAATAAAAATAAAAAAAAATAAAAAAAAGGGGGGAACATGGAGGAATAGCTCCTAGGAGGAATGAAAGGGAGCGTAAATCCCCCTCCGTGCCCAAGAGGACCTCAACACCGCAAGTGGTGCAGATGCAGCATGGAACCCGTGCCATACCCTACCCTTCATGCCAGTAAACCAGCAATCCGGGATAGCAACCTCACATCCACCGAGCCATCTCCGCGGACAAAAGAGAGGGCAGCCGGATATCCGCCACAAAGCATACCGCCTTCGGCCACCACCCCTGGAATCCGAAAGGTGGCCTCCAGAGATACACCTGTCGCCCGAAAGATACCCAAGGCCACCCCCCCGGGTGACCGGAGAGGGATCGGGACATCCCCAGGCGATCCAGATTCCACGGCAAACTACACCACCGCCAAGGACCTCGACGGAATGGGATGGACCACGATACCCTTCCCCCTACCTAGGAACTAGAATGCCTGAGGAGAGAAGCTCCCAGGGTAAAACTGGGAAGGAAATAAGGGAGGGATGAGGAGGAGGAGGAGGAAAGGGAAAAGGGAGGATGGGGAAGATGGTAAAAAGGGAGGGGGGATTGGGGGGTAATTAGGTTCGGTCTGAAGAAGACCAAGAGGTCCAATTCCTCAGACCGATAGCCTCTTTACCGTGACAAGGAGCCCCCCTTAAAGAGGTGCAGGAAGCTAGTACTGGTGGATCTCTCTTATCTAATATTTGTGAAGTGAGAGAAGCTCCTTCCTCTTTCTCTCTCTCTTCCCAAGATGGCTGCAGGAAGCTAGTACTGGTGGCTCTCTCTTATCTAATATTTGTTTCTGGGCAGAATAGTATGTCAGAGGTAAGAGGGATATGGTTTAAATTGAAGCAGCCAGCATAACCTATGAGTTATAGTGTGTCAAGACACTATAACTCATAGGGTAGGAGTGATGTTGAGAAAATGGGGTGTTAAGTGTGGAGGTAGACCATGCTATGTGGTTTGGGGATGCTAGTAACATGTGATTGCTATGGGTCATGTTATGTATAAGATCTGACTATTGTAATAGAATATAATATATATATATATATTATATATATATATATATATATATATATATATATATATATATATATATATATACATACATACATATACATATACAGTGGTACCTCGGTTAACAATGGTCCTCAAACTCACCCTTTTATGTAAGTTTATTTTTTTAAATGCTTTTGTAAGTGTATTTTTGGGGGTCTAAAAGGACTAGTCTATTTTACATTATTCCTAATGGGGATAAATTCGTTTGGTAATGGCACTTGAACAGCATTCTCGAACGAAAAAATATCGTAACTCGAGGTACCACTGTACCTCAATTTTGTAAATCTAGTTAATCACTACAATTACCTAACCTTAATACCAGTATAATTATTGTGTCACTAATATTGTTAACCGAGGTACCACTGTAGTGTATCTCTGAATATAAGGATATTTTTCTAATAGTGGTTTAAATAACCTTTTGAGAGGAATGGTGAGAGGACCAGTAGGTTTTCAGATACAGCAGCTAATCATGAATGTAAGTATTACCCTAGACTATAAGACCTTTAAGTAAAGTTAACCCCCCACACTAGTACATGTAGGAGAACCTTGATGATAAAGTAAGGGAAAATAACATAACATGGGGGCCTGTCCGGGATAGCTATTTGACTTAAAATAACTCAAAACATTCTTTTAGCTATATGTACTAGTATGGGGTAACAGTTGCATATTTCTGGTAGGATAAATTTACCAAGGTGGTGTCAGTGGAAGGTTGTTTTCTCCAGAGTGGGGATAAAGTGTGAGTAACACATTTTGTTTGTGGTTATGATAAATTGCTATGTGCATATTTTACATTGAACTTGTGTTATTTTCTGTACCTGTGGGAAAAACTTGTCAATTGATATTGTAAGAGGGAAGCAGAAGTTTAAGGATAAAAAATATGTCAGAAGCTGAATCTTTAGACTTTTCTGGCTTCAGTGAGGAGGTAAATAATTCACCAGTAAACATGTCTGTTAATAGTGACAATGGGGGATCACCTACTCCAGGTGATAATGAAGAGATGATAAGACTTAAGCTAGCTTTGATAGAAGCTGAAACAAATATTAGATAAGAGAGAGCCACCAGTACTAGCTTCCTGCAGCCATCTTGGGAAGAGAGAGAGAAAGAGGGAGGAGCTTCTCCCACTTCAAAACAAACAAAAGACTGTTGTCTTGCACAACTCTCCATATGCACCCACAATAATAATAATCATACACCTTATTTACTTACAATGAGACATACAACTATATAAACTACTTATTTAATTAAATGTGTGTATTTATAACCTATTATATTGAGAAAATCAGGCTTGATTAGCTTCTATTTGGTTTTAAGGGTGGCCTGCCCTCAAACCCTCATTAAGCAAAATTCTGATTAATTCAATATAATTAGGTATTAATGTTACTTAATTACATCAATACATGTTGGGTTCTATAGCCCCATAACACCCTCTCTCCTTCAATTTATAAAATCTTACCTCTCTCTTACCAACTGATGACACTCTCCTTGTGCCCTATTTACCTCTTACTCTCATTGTGGCTACTATTAAATAATGATCCAATATATGTCACCCCTCTAAAGACATGCACATCCAGAAGTCTACCCATCAACCTTTTATCTACTAATACACAGTCCAACAAACTGCTATCATCAGGCCTTATATCATATACAGTGGACCTCCGGTTTTCGTTCCAGAATGCTGTTCAAGTGCCATTACTAAATGAATTTATTCCCATAAGGAATAATGTAGACTAGTCCTTTTAGACCCCCAAAAATACACTTACAAAAGCATTTAAAAAAATACACTTACATAAAAGGCCGAGTTTGGAGCTGGACGAACACCGGGGGTCCACTGTATTGTATACTTATTTATCCTCTTCTTAAAATACGTATTAACTATTACCAA
Source organism: Cherax destructor (assembly GCA_009830355.1). Lineage (NCBI taxonomy): Eukaryota > Metazoa > Arthropoda > Malacostraca > Decapoda > Parastacidae > Cherax > Cherax destructor. Next base: position 21,386 of record WNWK01023124.1, read on the forward strand.
ACATCTTTCTATACATAGCTTAAAGCCCCCTCTTATCATTTACCCCTGGTACCCCACACTTACCAACTATGTCCTCTATAACAGTCTCTCCAGCTTTAGCATTTAGGTCCTCCACAACAATTATTTTCTCACTTGATTCAATTATTAATATAAAAAAGCGCTAAACCTACAAGGGTCATACAGCACAGCAGGGCAGGGAAGGGTGCAGGGGTATTGGGTAGCAATAGGGAGAGGGATTATTATTAGGTCAAGGAGTGCAGTGAGGAAGTGGACAGTGCAGGGGTAGAGGGTAGCAAGAAGTTGAGGAAGAAAGGGCTGTGAGGAGTGCTAGAGGCATCACCATCAGAGTTTGTGCAGCAAATCAGTTGCTGTCAAAAAGTCAATGAGAGAGTCTGGGTTAAAGGAGGGTCCATCAGCAAGAATGGACAGTAAAGTAAGGGCATTAGAGTGGCGACGACGTTGGAGGTAAATTCTGTGTGCTCGTTGATAGAGTGGCAGTCCAACAGAATATGGCTAACAGAAACTGGAACCTGACATTTCTCACAGAATGGGACAGGGCACCTCTCCATTAAAAATCCGTGAGTAAGGCGAGTGTGACCGATGCGAAGACGGAAGAGAGTAGTCCCCCAACCTCGACAAGGATGACAAGAAGACGGCCAGAAACCTATACAGCCTCTTCTCACTTAGCGACGTACTCGTTTACCAATGCCTCGGGCTTACGACGGGGGCTCTGACCAGTATTCATACCTATGTATTAAGAGCTGATTTCCTCTATTCTGTTTATTTCAATATACAGTGGAACCTCTACTAAGGAGTTTAATCCATTCCATGACCTTGCTCGCAACTGGATTTGCTCGTTTGCGGAGTCAATTTTCCTCATTTAAATTAACTGAAATGGAATTACTAATCCGTTCCAGTGGAATTCCAGGCACCACAAAATACTTCAATAATTTCCCTAATATCAACTCTACGGCTTATTTATCTATCACAATTCATCTAATATTTTTTTTTTTTTTTTTATTAACACATCGGCCGATTCCCACCAAGGCAGGGTGGCCCGAAAAAGAAAAACTTTCATCATCATTCACTCCATCACTGTCTTGCCAGAAGGGTGCTTTACACTACAGTTATAAAACTGCAACATTTACACCCCTCCTTCAGAGTGCCGGCACTGTACTTCCCATCTCCAGAACTCAAGTCCGGCCTGCCGGTTTCCCTGAATCCCTTCATAAATGTTACTTTGCTCACACTCCAACAGCACGTCAAGTATTAAAACCATATGCCTCCATTCACTCCTATCAAATACGCTCACACATGCTTGCTGGAAATCCAAGCCCTCGCACACAAAACTTCCTTTACCCCTCCCTCCAACCTTTCCTAGGCCGACCCCTACCCCGCCTTCCCTCCACTACAGATTTATACACTCTGAAGTCACTCTGTCTCGTTCCATTCTCTACATGTCCAAACCACCTCAACAACCCCTCCTCAGCTCTCTGGACAATCGTTTTGGTAATCCCGCACCTCCTCCTAATTTCCAAACTCCCAATTCTCTGCATTATATTCACACCACACATTGACCTCAGACATGACATCTCCACTGCCTCCAGCCTTCTCCTCGTTGCAACATTCATCACCCATGCTTCACACCCATATAAGAGCGTTGGTATAACTATACTCTCATACATTCCCCTCTTTACTTCCATGGACAAGGTTCTTTGTCTCCACAGACTCCGAAGTGCTCCACTCACCCTTTTCCCTCATCAATTCTATGATTCACCTCATCCTTCATAGACCCATCCACCGACATGTCCACTCCCAAATATCTGAATACATTCACCTCCTCCATACTCTCTGCCTCCAATCTGATATCCAATCTTTCGTCACCTATTCTTTTTGTTATCCTCATCACCTTACTCTTTCCTATATTCACTTTCAATTTTCTTCTTTACACACCCTACCAAATTCATCCACCAACCTCTGCAGCTTCTCTTCAGAATCTCCCAAAAGCACAGTGTCATCAGCAAAAAGCAACTGTGACAACTCCCACTTTGTATTTGCTTCTTTATCTTTTAGCCCAACACCTCTTGCCAAGACCCTCGCATTCACTTCTCTTACAACCCCATCTATAAATATATTGAACAACCACGGTGACATCACACATCCTTGTCTAAGGCCCACTTTTACTGGGAAATAGTCCCCTTCCTCCTACACACTCTAACCTGAGCCTCACTATCCTCATAAAAACTCTTCACTGCTTTCAGTAACCTTCCTCCTATTCCATACACCTGCAACATCTGCCACATTGCCCCCTATCTACCCTATCATACGCCTTTTCCAAATCCATAAATGCCACAAAACATCTTTACCCTTATCCAAATACTGTTCACCTATATGTTTCACTGTAAACACTTGGTCTACACACCCCTACCTTTCCTAAAGCCCCTTGTTCATCTGCTATCCTGCTTTCTGTTTTACTCTTAATTCTTTCAATAATAACTCTACCATACACTTTACCAGGTACACTCAACAGACTTATTCCCTATAATTTTTGCACTCTCTTTTGTCCCCTTTGCCTTTATACAAAGGAACAATACACGCTCTCTGCCAATCCCTAGGTACCTTACCCTCTTCCATACATTTATTAAATAATAGCACCAACCACTCCAAAATTATATCCCCACCTGCTTTTAACATTTCTATCTTTATCCCATCAATCCCAGCTGCCTTACCCCTTTCATTCTACCCACTGCCTCACGAACTTCCCTACACCCACAAATGGCTCTTCCACACTCCTACAAGATGTTATTCCTCCTTGCCCTACACACGAAATCACAGCTTCCCTGTCTTCATCAACATTTAACAAATCCTCAAAATATTCTCTCCATCTTCCCGATACCTCTAACTCTCCATTTAATAACTCTCCTCTCCTATTTTTAACTGTCAAATCCATTTGTTCTCTAGGCTTCCTCAACTTATTAATCTCATTCCAAAACTTTTTCTTATTTTCAACAAAATTTGCTGATAACATCTCACCCACTCTCTCATCTGCTCTCTTTTACATTGCTTCACCACTCTTTAACCTCTCTTTTCTCTCCATATACTCTTCCCTCCTTGCATCACTTCTACTTTGTAAAAACCTCTCATATGCTAACTTTTTCTCCTTACTACTCTCTTTACATCATCATTCCACCAATCGCTCCTCTTCCCTCCCGCACCCACTCGCCTGTAACCACAAACTTCTGCTGAACACTCTAACACTACATTTTTAAATCTACCCCATACATTTTCGACCCCATTGCCTACACTCTCACTAGCCCATCTATCCTCCAATAGTTGTTTATATCTTACCCTAACTGCCTCCTCTTTTAGTTTATAAACCTTCACCTCTCTTTTACTTACTGATTCTATTTTCCTTGTATCCCATCTACCTTTTACTCCCACTGTAGCTATAACTAAAAAGTGATCTGATATATCTGTAGCCCCTCTATAAACATGTACATCCTGAAGTCTACTCAACAGTCTTTTATCTATCAATACATAGTCCAACAAACTACTGTCATTACGCCCTACATCATATCTTGTATACTTATTTATCCTCTTTTTCTTAAAATATGTATTACCTATAACTAAACCCCTTTCTATACAAAGTTCATCTAATATAACATAAACAATATTAATAACATAGAAACATGATATATACACTAGAATGAATATTACGTATGTAAGTAGTGTTAGTGGAGGTGGAGTCAGCGGCCATTGTTGTTGTGGAGTACGTATAGGGCTACCACGGCGGCCATTCCTGCTCCTGGCATACCTTCTCATGCTTTTATAACAGAAAACTGAGTGTTTGTAAGGCAAACTCCATTAGATTGTCCTTTTTCTATCGCCTAATGGCTTAATTGATACACTCTTAATGGTACACTCTTAATGGTACCCCCTTAATGCTACACTTTTAATGCTACACCCATAATGCTACACCCATAATGCTACACCCATAATGCTACACCCATAATGCTACACCCATAATGCTACACTCTTAATGCTACACTCTTAATGCTACACCTAGTTTGTGTTTATGTATGATTTCCTTCTTTAATTCCATGGAAATCATCCTCATTTTCTTCTCAGCACTGTCCTTTGCACTTGCTTTCTTAAGACCCGTGGTTAAAAAGAAATTTCGCAAAATAACTGCACGAAACGTAATGAAAACATGAGAATTTCCCTCCCTCCCTAAGCGGCGATGTTTTGATACACACTGCCCATCTTGTGGTGGCGATGTGAAACTCACTTATAGTATTATTATTATAATTACGTATTATTTATTAGTACAGTGGACCCCCACCTAACGAGCACCCCGGAAATCGTACAATTATGTAAGTATAATATTGTAAGTGCTTGTGGAAGTGTATTTTTGGGGGTCTGAAATAGACTAACCTACGTGACACTATTTCTTAAGGAAGTAAATTCGTTTGGTAATGGCACTTGAGCAGGCTTCTGGAATGAATTTTGCGCGTTAGGCGGGGGTCCACTGTACGTACGTACAGTCAACCCTCCGTTTTCGTGTATTTCCGTTTTCGGTGATTTCAGTTTTCGGGCACTTTTTTCGTGGAAATATTACCTCCGTTTTCGGTGATTGGCTCCATTTTCATTCATGGTACGGAACCTGTCCAGTGCCCAGCGCACATACAAAGCCCGCAAGCCCACCTCCCATGCACATTCTCAGGCAGTGTAGCATTGTTTCTGGTTGAGTGAACATTATCCTGCGAGTTCATACAAAACATTTCTTAACAATCAATTGTTTTTGGCCCTTGATTGTGTGTGACTGCTAAATAATCCACCATGGGCCCAAAGAAAGCTCCTAGTGTCAGTCCTTTGGTAAAGAAAGTGAGGAACACCATAGAATTAAAGAAAGAAATCGTAGCAAAGTATCAAAGTGGAGTCGATAAAGGCTATAGCACCAGCCAGCGATAAAGTGTAGTATTAACAGTGTAGCAAGTAAGTTAAGCCATTAATTGATAGAAAAATGACGACGTGAAACTTAACTCCTCCATTGCTTGTTTGAGGAATATAGTGACACTGAGACCAGAGCCGTCCTCTGCCAACATCTCCTCCAAGGTAAGAGTAAATATTTCTTATTTATATAAGTGTGAATATTTCTTATTTATAAATTAAAAAGTAAATATTTATTTATAAATTTAAGTGTAAATATTTCTTATTTATAAATTATGTACATTGTGTGAATAGTGGTGGTGGCTTGCTGCTGCTGCCGCCAACCACCACCAGCAGTATATGTATGGCTTATGGTCAGTGGCCCTTAAACCCAACAACAACAACACTACCACCAGTTCTCTCATACATAATGACATATTTTATTCATTCTAGAGTATATATCATGTTTCTATGTTATCAATATTGTTTATTATGTCATATTAGATGAATTGTGATAGATAAATAAGCTGTAGAGCTGATATTAGTGTCAAATTGAAGCATTTTGTCCTCCCTCTCTCCTCTCCATCTTCCATACACCAACAAGAGTCGCCAATAAAGGTAAGTGTGATGTTAAATGTTCATTTATACATGTTATTAGTGCTTTATATTTATTTGTCATTCTTTTCTGTATGTAAATCTATATTTAATCTCTAAAAAATTATTTTTTGTTAATACTCCTGGGTGTCTGAAACGGATTAATTGAATTTACATTATTTCTTATGGGTAAAATGGCTTCAGTTTTCGTTGATCCCTCTGGAACGGATTAAGCACGAAAACGGAGGGTTGACTGTATTCTTATAATAATTTATATTATATTATATAAATTATACATATTATTATTATTATTAGTACGTACGTATTCTTATAATACTCTTGCTTACCATTTGGAATTTTTATTCACACAAAAAATAGATTTACTGTTATGCAGACTACTGCATTATTGTAATAATTGTACAAATAATGTCAACCCATTCATGACTGAATAATGTCTTGAACATCGACAAAAATCAAACATTTCAGCTACTTTGAGCTCAATTTCAAGGTACTTTTTGTTGTGAAATCAATCAAAATCATATCTATTTCTGTAATATATCTTCCATTCTATCAATTGAGACCAAAAAATCGAGAATACAGCCATAAAAACCATACAAAAATATACTGCTAAGGGCCAGCTAAGGCTGAAAAGTGAACTCCGTTATTTACAGTCAGATTTCTTTCAATTTTGGTGTACATTAAGAAACATCTTTCCATCATACATTGCCCAAGTTTCAATAAGATAGTCCAACAAACAAATGAGATCCAATTCCCTAGATCAAGAGCAAGAGCCCCTCACATCTGCTCGCATCTGGAAATTTTGCTCGCCTATGGAAGCAAAAAATTGACTGATCGACTGCTCGTATCTGGAAAAACTCGCACGTGGATGCGCTCGTTAGTAGAGGTTCCACTGTACAGTACACTACTGTACAGTGGATCCTCGGTTAACGAAAGTTTCGGAAAACGTAAGCTTTTTTCGTAATCGGTTAGCGAAAAATTCCTTGGTTACCGAAAGGTATTAGAGGCGTCCGCCTGCTCCGCACAAGCGCAGGACGCCAGTGAAGCGTTGTTTACCATTGAGAGAACATTACCCAGCACGCTCTTTCAAAGATTCACAATATATTTGGTGTCTTTTTTGGTGGTTTTAGTTATTGCCACTGTGAAATAAGTCACCATGGGTCCAAAGAAGCTTCCTAGTGGCACCCCTGTGGTAAAGAGAGTGAGGAACACCATCGAACTGAAGAAGGAAATCATAGAAAAATATGAGAGTGGTAAACGTCTGAGTGATCTTGCCAGGATGTACAAGAAAACTCCATCTACTATCGGCACTATCCTGGCACAGAGAAATGAGATCAAGAAAGCTAATGTTGCAAAAGGGGTTAATTTGTTAACAAAACAAAGATCGAAAACAGTGGATGAGGTTGAGAAGTTGTTGTTGGTGTGGATCCATGAAAAACAGAGAGCGGGTGATAGTATTTCTATGGTGATAATGTGTGAAAAGGCAAGGAAGTTGCACGCAGATCTTGTGAAGACAATGCCTGCAACCAGTGGTGAGGAGAGTGATTTTAAAGCCAGCAAAGGCTGGTTTGAGAAGTTTAAGAAACGTAGTGGCATACACAATGTTGTGAGGCATGGTGAGGCAGCTAGCTCAGACAAACGTGCAGCTGAAAAATTTGTGCACGAATTCAAGGGGTTCGTAGAGGCTGAACAATTCCTCCCCCAACAAGTGTTTAATTGTGATGAAACAGGTATGTTTTGGCAGAAAATGCCAAACAGGACCTACATTACTCAGGAGGAAAAGGCACAGCCAGGACACAAGCCTATGAAAGACAGGCTAACTCTTATGATGTGTGCCAATGCCAGTGGTGATTTTAAAGTGAAGCCTTTACTGGTGCATCACGCAGAAAATCCCAGACCTTTCAGGAAACACGGTGTTGACAAGAATAAATTGTGTGTGCATTGGAAAGCTAACACCAAGGCATGGGTCACTACGGAGATTTTCAAGGAATGGATGACTGGAGTGTTTGGCCCTAGTGTGAAGAAATACCTCGTGGAAAAGAAATTGCCACTCAAGTGCCTCCTGGTACTGGACAATGCTCCTGCTCATCCTCACAACTTGCAAGAGTTGTTGCCTGACAACATAAATTTCATCAGAGTGAAGTTCTTGCCTCCTAACACCACTCCTCTCATCCAGCCCATGGACCAGCAGGTCATTTCCAACTTCAAGAAACTGTACACCAAAGCACTGTTTCAGAGGTGCTTTAATATGACCAATGACTCTGAATTGACCCTAAGAGAGTTCTGGAAAGAACACCTCAATATCGTGCATTGCATAGGCCTTATAGGTAAGGCTTGGGAGGAAGTGACTTCCAGGACTCTGAACTCTGCTTGGAGACCACTGTGGCCGGATTGTGTCCAAGAGAGGAATTTTGAAGGATTTGAGGCTGACCCTGACCCTGACGACCCTGTACCTGTTGTGGAACATGTTGTGGAATTGGGGAACAGCCTGGGGTTGGAGGTGAGTGGTGAGGATGTGGAAGAGTTGGTGGAGGAGCACAGGGTAGAGCTAACAACTGAAGAGCTGCAAGAGCTTCATCTGGAACAGCAACAGACCACAGCTTAGGTTATTGCTTCACAGGAAGAGAAAGAGAGAGATAAGGAGGTGCCTTCTTCAGTGCTTAAGGAGATGTGTACAAAGTGGAATGAGTTGCAGACATTTGTTGAAAGATACCACCCTGAGCAAGCTGAAATGAGCCTTCTGTGCAACCACTTCAGTGACAGAGCCATGTTGTACTTCAGAAAAGTGTTGAAGAGTCGCCATAAACAGAGGACTCTGGACAGCTACTTCACCAGGCAGGGGTCTAGTGACTCTCAAGCTGGTCCTAGTGGCATTAAAAGACCAAGAAGGGAAGTAACCCCAGAGAGGACTTGTCACCTGAAGTCCTTTTGGAGGGGATTCCCTTCCAACCACTAACACCTGCTCCAGTCATCATCTATATCTTCAGATGCCTGCAAGTCTCTTCAATAAAGGTAAGTAAATGTTATTTTTTTTATTTTGAGTGATTATTTTTTGTGGAACGAATTAATTGTATTTACATTATTTCTTATGGGAAATAAGGTTTCAGATAACTGAAAGATTCAGATTAAGTAATAGCTCCTGGACCGGATTAAACATTTACCAAGTTGTATTTTTCCATCTGCGAGCTGTGACGATTCTGAAATTTTGGGGTCCATGATATAGCGGGAAAATTTTTCGCTGGGTCAGATCTTTCATTATAGGTTGTAAAAGAAAAACGGGAAAAAGTCTAACTTGTAGATCATTCAAAGGGACTTTCTGACAGGATCCCATTTCCCCCACATCAAAATCAAAGGTTGGGGCACGAATAACTTTGTGTCCAGTTCCACCACGGTCACGGTGCAGGGTGGACCTGTGGCATGGGGCGTGGGGACAGGGGGGACAGGGGGGGCAGAAATGGTTGAGGTCCCGGGCTTTTGTCGTCCACCCACCGCACCAGGGGGGCCAGGCCCCTGCCACCCAACACTACCTCCTCCCCCCATCCCAGCATATTCACCTTCATGATCACTTTAACTATCAGTCCCCGGGTTTTAGATGGGGCCCTGCCACGCCCCTTTGGGGGACTGATATGGCAATACCAGAATGTGGAAACACTTACGCTTTACTGGTGAATAATGAAAATAATCACTAGACAAACATCATTGGCATAAAAAATCTCATCATCATACATCATTTTTATAATAAACAGGGGGAAAATTATAGTTTCCCCTTTAAAAGTTTCTTTGGGGAAAACTGGCCACCCAGAGGTGTTGGCTCAGGTCGGGGGCCACATCCACCCCAGAAGTGCTTTTGAGGGATGGTTGGGACATGGGCCCCCCCAGAAGTGCTTTGAGGGGCATCTGGTACCGATATTTTTACTAATTCCTTGATCATTAGTGGCCACACGGTGTCAAATTCACAAACTCAGCCCCGAACACTTTCCCCCAAAAGAGTGTTAATATGACGAGGGGTGAGGGAATCCGAGGATGTGCCATGATTTACCCAAAATGGAGCTGGGTAACTGGGGCTACTATGCGGTACCCAGGGTCGAGATTTTTTTAACAGAGAATGAGGGGAGACCATTCTTTCATGTCAGGCCGCCCAAGCCCATCCCAAATTTGAAGCTAGGAAAATAAAAATTTTAATACAAAAACAAGGATGGTGGGACTGAGGGGGGGAAAACACAAAAATAATTGAGAAAACCATGTGAAGTGTCTTTTCGCTGCCAACTAAGGTGAGTTTTTCCCGGGAAAGGAAGGGGGAAACACCAAACAAGGATCGGGGGAAAAAAAGTGACCACAGATTTGTTCAGTGAAAAGAAAAGGTATCTAATAAATATAGTGTAAATCCTTGTAATAACCAGGGACAGACAATGATCATTAGGTATAAAAAAAAGTAAATTAAATCCAATAGTAGGGGGGTTTGGGGCCACTTGCCCTGGGGTGGTCAATGACAAGCGATTTTTTAAAATCTGAGTTAAATTTTAAAAAGACTAGGAATCAGACAGAATAAGAAAGACCTAGTGAACCCAATTTGGGAGAAAAAAA
>WNWK01023125.1:0-31509 GCA_009830355.1 Cherax destructor
AAAATGTTACCCTGCTCACACTCCAACAGATCATCATGCCCAAAAAAACCATTCGTCTCCATTCACTCCTCCCCTAACACGCTCACACATGCTTGCGGAAGTCCAACCCCCTACAATACCTCCTTTCCCCTTCCCCCCCAACCTTTTCTGGGGACCCCTACCCCGCCTTCCTTTCCCTACAGATTTTCGTCTCCAAGTCATTCTACTTTGATCCATTCTCTCTAAATGACCAAACCACCTCAAAAACCCCCTCTTCACCCTCTGACAAATACTTTTAGTAACTCCACCCTTCCCCTAATTTCCATTCCAAATTTTTCCCATAATATTTACACCAAAATTGCCCTTAGACAGGACATCTCCACTCCCTCCAGCCTCCTCCTCGCGCAGCATTTGCAACCCATGCTTCACACCCATATAAAGTGTTGGTACCACTATTTTTGTACTTTCCCCTTCTTTGCCTCCATGGATAACGTTTTTGTCTCCACAATACCTCAACGCACCACTCCCTTTTTTTTTCCTTCATCAATTCTATGGTTAACCTCATCCTTCATAAACCCATCCGCACCGTCAACTCCCAAATATCTGAAAACATTTACTTTTCCAAAACCCCTCTCTCCAATGTGATACCAATTTTTTTTATTTAAATCGTTTGATACCCTCATACCTTACTCTTATCTATGTTCCTTTTAACTTTGTACCTTTACACACTCTCCCAAACTCGTCCACAAACCCTTTTCAACTTTTCTTTAGAATCCCCCATAAGCACGTATCATCAGAAAAAAGTAACTGTGTCAACTCCCTTTTGCATTTAATTCTCCATAATTTAATCCCACCCCCCCCCCAACACCCTAGCATTTATTTTTTTACAACTCCATCTATAAATATATTAAACAACCATGGTGACATTAAATCCCTGTCTAAGACCTATTTTTACCGGAAGAACCCCCCTTTTCCACACACCCTAACCTGAGCCTCACTATCCTCAAAAAAAACTTTACAACCTTCAGAAACCCTACCTATTCCATACACTTGCAACATTTGCCACATTGCCCCCTTATCCACTCTATCTATGCCTTTTCAAAACCATAAATGCAATAAAAACTTTTTACCTTTATCTAAATACTGTTCACATATTGCTTCACTGAAACACTTGATCTACACATCCCCTACCCACTCTAAATCCTCCTTGTATCTGCAATCCTACTCTCTGTCTTACCTCTAATTCTTTCAAAAAAACCCTGCCATACACTTTACCTGGTATCTCAGTAAACTTATTCCCCTATAATTTTACACTCTATTTTATCCCCCTTCCCTTTATATAAAGGAACTATACATGCTCTCTGCCAATCCCTAGGTACCTTCCCCCTTTCATACATTTATTAAACAAAATACAACCACTCCAGCACTATATCCCCCCTCCTTTTAACATTTCTGTCATTATTCCCAATTCCAGCTGCTTTCCCCCCTTTCATTCTACGTAATGCCTCACACACCTCCCCCACACTCACATCCTGCTCTTCTTCACTCCTAAACGATGTTGTACCCCCCTGGCCAGTACATGAAATTACCGCCTCCCTTTTTCATCGACTTTTAAAAAGTTCCCCCAAAATTTCCCGCCATCACCCAATACCCCCAAATCCCCACCCTATAACTCCCCTACTCTGTTTTTAACTGACAAATCCATTCGTCCCCTAGGCTTTCTTACCTTGTTTATCTCACTCCAAAAATGTTTCTTGTTTTCAGCAAAATTTCTTGACAGAGCCTCTCCCATTCTTTCATCCGCTCTTCTTTGCACTCTCTCAACACTCTCTTCACCTTTCTTTTTCTCTCCATATACTCTGCTCTTCTATTAACACTTCTGTTTTTTTAAAAACCTCTCATAAGCTACCTTTTCTTTTATCACACCCTTTACTTCTTCCTTCCACCACTCACCCCCTCTTTCCTCCTGCACCCACCCTCCACTACAGATATAGAGATGATTTTGATTGGTTTTAGTAAAAGGGAAAAGGCTTGAAACTGAGCTCAAAGTAAGCGGAAATGTTAAATTTTTGCCGATGTTCAAGAGTAAACAAATGACCTCACACGTCTAATACCGGGGCCAGCTGGTGGGTGTGATATACGTTCACAAATGTGGTGATATTATTTGTACAATTATTACAATATTTCATAAGAGAAAATCTTCCATTTTTGGTTTGAATAAAAAATTTATTATGTGAATAAAAAATCAAAATGGAATTCATTTGTAAAGACTGAAAAAAGTAACTAATGAACAAAAGGAAATGTTGGGTTTTTTGCCAGGAATGCCTCCATTGTTTATTCTGCACCCTATTTTGAAATTGGAATATTTTAACTTTGAGTTAAATTGGCTAAATTACCAATTTCCGATCCCCTTTATTTTGTAGTTGAAACAGTTGACTGGGGATTTCTTGTGCTCAATCGATAGAATAAAATAATACTAAAGAAATAGCTAAGAATTTGGTCGACTGGAATAATGTAATTGGCCTAAAATGGAGTCAAAGTCGGCAAAATCGCCGATGCGTAAATATTGCTGATGCATCAAAACTCGCGAGAGCATAATTTCGTGAATTTTCAATAAAATTTCATACTTTTTGTTTTATTACCTTCAGAAAAGATTCTCTACCATTTCATAAGAAAAAATATGAATTTTTTTTTGGAAAACTCTTGGACACTGGTACACCCTCTGAAATTTGGCCTCTGGACCCCCAAAGAGTTAAAGCTCCAATATTGGAGTAAATCAGAGCAAAATTACTCTGTACAATGATTATACTAGTATTAAGGTTAGGTAATTGTGGGGATTAACTAGGTTTACAAAACTGAGGTAGTACTAAAATTAAAGAATTTAACAATTAGTTTATATACTAATGGAAATGGTGATGTGTTGGCATAATACAGTTTCTATATTGGAGTGTCTTAGGCAAACTTATGACTAGCTTAAGAATTATGGAAGCAATAGTTGTAAATTTGAATCTTGGGTTTCAGTCATGTGCAAATTAGGGGGGAAACACAGATATCAATAAGTGTAATTTTGTGGATATGTGCAAGATAAAAAATAATTTTCATGTGGTTAGCTACTGGTAAGTGAAAATAAAAAATGTTTTTCAACCGTGCTTTTGAAAATGGAGGTTGTGTCTGCAGTTCTAGAGTTTTCAGGCAGGGAGTTCCAGATTTTAGGCCCTTTTATGTACATTGAATTTTTGTATAGATTTAGTCAGACACGGGAATGTCAGAGATGTTTGTGTCTGGTATTATGCCTATGGGTCCTGTCACAATTGTCAAGAAAGTGTTTTAGCTCAGGGTTAAAGTTGGAATTAATGGTTCTATAAATGTAGATTGTAGAGTAGTAAGTGTGGATGTTCTGAACAGTGAGTAGGTTTAGGTCTTTGAAGAATGGGGTGTGTGTTGCCTAGCGTTGGATTGCATGATAATTCTTACTGCTGCTTTTTGTTGGGTTATTAATGGCTTTAGGTGGGTAATTGCTGTTGATCCCCAAGCACAAATGGCATATGTGAGGTAGGGATAGATGAATGAATAGTATAGTGTGAGTAGGGCTGATTGTGGTACATAGTAACATATCTTAGAGAGGATCCCCACAGTTTTGGACACTTTCTTTGTTATGTGTTTGATATGAGTGCTGAATTTCAGGCTGCTGTCGAGGTGAAGGCCCAGGAATTTGCTCTCATTATGTCTAGCAATAGGAGTTGTGTTGATCTTAATGTTTAATTGTGCATCACCCGCTCTGTTGCCAAACATAATATAGAAGGTCTTATCAATGTTGAGTGTAAGTTTATTGGCTGTCATCCATGTAGATATTTTTAGTAATTCGTCGTAAACAATGGTGTTGAGCGTGGCAAGATCTGGGTGGGAGATGACATAAGTCGTGTCGTCAGCAAAGAGTAATGGTTTCAGGTGTTGTGATACATTGGGAAGATCATTGATGTATAAGAGGAAGAGCAGGGGACCAAGGACACTTCCCTGCGGTACTCCGGTATCAAGTGGTTGTGTCGAGGAGGATGTGTCTTTAATGGTGACATACTGGTACCTATTAGTGAGGTAGGATTTGAAGTATGCAAGTGCATGACCTCTTATTCCATAGTGGTCAAGTTTGTGGAGTAGGATACCATGGTTTACTGTGTCGAAAGATTTCCTTAGGTCAATAAAAAGTCCTAATGGATATTCTGGGAAAGAGGAGCACTGCAATAAAGCTAGCGGCCCATATAGGGTAAGGACAAGAACACAGAGGGGGAAAAATTAAAATAAAATAAAGAAGGACAAATACAAGGCAAAAGAAAGAAAACCCAGAGGAGAAAGAAGAAAGAGGAGAAGGGGGAAGAGATAGAAGGGGAAGGAATCAGGTTAAGTCACGGGTGTTCTGAAGTTTGGAGCATTTAACAGTGTAATGGGAGAGGAAAGCATCTACAGAGACAAAGCCAGGGCTAAGATTCATACAGAGAAAGTTGTGTATAAGGGAGGATTCAACCAGACGGTGACTGTGAAAGTTGGATGTAGGGTAGACAGTTTTAGCAGAAGACCAATCAATAGGATGACTGTGATCTCTTGACATGACAGAAAAGAGCATTATTAGTGTCGGCAAGCCTAACACTATTTTTGTGCTCCCTAAGTCTGTCAGAAAGAGATCGGCCAGTTTCTCCAAAGTATTGAAGAGGACAGGAGGAGCAAGAAATAGAGTAGACACCAGGAGAATCTATAGAGGGAGGGGAGGTATGAACTACGAAGAGTGTTAGTCTGGCGAAAGGTAAGTTTGATGTCTAAGGAACGGAGAGAGTTGTTGAGATTAGAGAGACCAGATATGTAGGGAAGGCAGAGGACAGGAGAGTTGAAATGCAGCAACCACCCCTGCCCCACCCTGGGGTCGACAGAGCACCAGACAATGCCATATTGTCTATTCCCCTCAAGTAGAGACTCGGAGTGGACAAAAAAATATATATGGGAATATGGAAAACAAATAACGTGGGGAAATTATTAGAATATGAGAGAATAGATGGTAGCGGTCTATTCTCTTGGGAATATGCTGCCACCACCTGCTCTTTTAATAGTGGAAGGGATAGAAGAAACGATAGTCATAGGAGAAGGGGGGGAACACTTGAGTTTGGGTTAGAGCAAGAGAAATAATACAGGATAGTTATAACATGATAGGGGTCCTGATAAGTACTGGATCTTAGGGTAGCATGGCCTGAAAACACGAGCAGTAGGCACCTTATCAGGGGCTTGACTCTCCACAGAAAAATGCTAACATCAATAGGTTATTAAATTTAGTTCCTGACACATGGACCTTATATACATGGCTCAAAGGGGAAAGTAAAACATACCCAGGTAAGACCACTTACAATTTAACCCTATATATATACGTCTTACGAGCCAATGTTTCGGACGTATTTATACGCCTAAATTCTAGCGGCCTCAAATCAAGCAGGAGAAAGCTGGTAGGCCCACATGTGAGAGAATGGGTCTGTGTGGTCAGTGTGCGCAGTATAAAAAATCGGGCAGCTACTGGTGCATTGTGGGAACACCATTTCAGTAGTCCTTGTTCAGCATGCCTAGCGGTAAGAATTATTTGACTCCTTGGCGCATCTGGGACATTTCTCTTCCTCAATGATAGATCTAACACAGATGGAAGTGTCTCTGAAGATAAATTTCATGGTTTTGAGGAGTTTGTGACCGAAAGCAATGCCCAGGATACCAGAAGGAAGGAAGGAAGGAAGGAAGAAAGAAAGAAAGTAAGTAGGAAGGAAGAGATATGATGAAGGAAGGAAGGAAAGAAGAGATGAGAGGAAGGAAGGAAAGAAGAGATGAGAGGAAGGAAGGAAGGAAAGAAGAGATGAGAGGAAGGAAGGAAGGAAAGAAGAGATGAGAGGAAGGAAGGAAGGAAAGAAGAGATGAGAGGAAGGAAGGAAGGAAAGAAGAGATGAGAGGAAGGAAGGAAGGAAAGAAGAGATGAGAGGAAGGAAGGAAGGAAAGAAGAGATGAGAGGAAGGAAGGAAGGAAAGAAGAGATGAGAGGAAGGAAGGAAGGAAAGAAGAGATGAGAGGAAGGAAGGAAGGAAAGAAGAGATGAGAGGAAGGAAGGAAGGAAAGAAGAGATGAGAGGAAGGAAGGAAGGAAAGAAGAGATGAGAGGAAGGAAGGAAGGAAAGAAGAGATGAGAGGAAGGAAGGAAGGAAGAAGAGATGAGAGGAAGGAAGGAAGGAAAGAAGAGATGAGAGGAAGGAAGGAAGGAAAGAAGAGATGAGAGGAAGGAAGGAAGGAAAGAAGAGATGAGAGGAAGGAAGGAAGGAAAGAAGAGAATGAGAGGAAGGAAGGAAGGAAAGAAGAGATAAGAGGAAGGAAGGAAGGAAAGAAGAGATGAGAGGAAGGAAGGAAGGAAAGAAGAGATGAGAGGAAGGAAGGAAGGAAAGAAGAGATGAGAGGAAGGAAGGAAGGAAAGAAGAGATGAGAGGAAGGAAGGAAGGAAAGAAGAGATGAGAGGAAGGAAGGAAAGAAGTAAGGAAGGAGGAAAGGAAGAAGGAAGGAAGTAAGAAAGAAAGAAAGAAAGAGAGAAAGGAAGGAAGGAAGAGATGAGAGGAAGGAAGGAACAAAAGAAGTAAGAAAGGAAGGAAGAAATAAAGGAAGGAATGAAGGAAGAAAGGAAGGAAGGCAGGAAGGAAGAGATGAGAGGAAGGAAGGAAGGAAATATGTAAGAAAGGAAGGAATGAAGGAAAAAAGGAAGCTAGTAAGGTAGGTATGAAGGAAAGGAAGGAGGTTGTGGAGAAGAAGACATGGGTCCCCTTTTGTGTTGACAGGTTGACAGGCAGTGTGGGGTGGTGAGTAATGGTATAATATGTCATTTTGACAGCTGCCTTACCCTGACTCAGCAAATTTAGATGTCCCCCCCCCCCACACACACAGCTTGGAGCTTTGAAGTGCTAAATGCAGTTGATGGAAAGTGTCTAGTTATTATATGTGTGTATATATATTATAGAACAATAGTAATAAAAATTTTTTTTTATTGTTGGTTGGTATATTATGATACTAATGTTTGTGCGATTATTGTGTTGCATACAACGAGTGTATATATATACATTGCACCTTACTTTGGTCTCACAGGCCACATAAGTTATGTAAAAAAATAAAATGGTGAAAAAAACAAGAAACCTACGAAAGGAAGTAAACCAAAGTTTACCGGGTATTCGCCGCTGTTGCCATACGCGGCTCATTTTTTGCCAACTTTATGCCTCTATATCTCGGTAAATACTGATCGCAAAATTTTTTTTTTAGTATTTAAACAATCAGAAAAATAATCTTAACATTTTGATAAGAATTTTTTTTTTTTTTTCGAATATTTCCGACATAGAATGACAGTTTCAGAGAGGGGCCTCCGACAGTCAAAGGGTTAATAAACACATTACAAGGGTATCTGAAAGTGTTGGCACCAAAAGGAAAAATTCTAGCAGCAAATACTTAATTAGTATAACAGGACAGGCTTACTGATGTCAAAACCACCTCCCCACGAAGTTTCCAAGGAACTCCATAGCTTTACCATACTGAGGCTTCAATGCCTTGATACATTCCTTCTTTAGGATGCTCCTGAGACCTTCCAAATCCCAGATTACAAGCCTGGTTTGATCCTCCCGGGCTAGGGTGTTCAAGGTCTCTCTAGCACTATCCTCTCCTCAGTATCTCTGGTGGATCTCTCCTACTTTGGAGGCATTTCTTTGAGGGGGTGCCTGGTTGCTGCTAAACCCTAAAAAAATATTTTTCAGGTTTAGTCACAAAATACACAAGCAAGAACTTCTACAAACAAAATAAAGATCTTCCAAAAAATATAAGAAAGGAACATAATTAACAAATTATCAAAATAAAAAATGACATATCAAAAATAATTCCTTATAAACTAAAGATTTTACATAAAAATATGACAGCTGAAATACAGTAAACAAACGGTATAGCTTAGCACAATTATAAGACACAAAAGACTGAACATATATGTATGAATTAAGACAGGAAAATAAAAGTGGTACAAGGTAGCAAAAACACAGGTAAGCTAGGATAAGTTAAGTTACCTGTGACAGGCAAATTACAGAAAATAAACATAGTTAAACATAAGTAGTAGATATTTAATAAAAGAGTATTAGCATAAAAGATAGGTTAGGAAAGTTATAAGTTAGAAATAAGAAGTATTAGGGTAGGTCACATGGGTCAAAAATAAGTCATTACACCTTAAATTATCATTATTCTTACAATTTACTCTAATCCTACAATATACAGGTATTAGTTATGCTATAATGATAAGGCACGTACAAGGTATACAAAGTTAATAGCCCTTTCTTAGAGTGACACAAGATATGCCGGCTGGAGGCTTGTTCCTCCAATGGCTATAACACAAAAAGACTGCATTTTAACAATATTTGAGCTTCTCTACTTATCTCCCTTAACACAGGTTATGAACTCACTTGTTAGCAGCAGATTGAAGTACATGAGCAGTCAAAAGGGTGTTTATGCTGACAAAAGAGATGGAAGTAGAGGCTAGTTTACGAAGTTGTTCTCCTCGTGGTTTCCTTCCATTGTTTTGAATAGGACTCCCTCTCATGTACACAAACTCTTTACAAATTTCTACACAAGAAGGTCAACTTGCCTCTATAAACCTTATTTCTACTCAAAATAATTACAGTAGGCCCTCATTTAGCACGGTAGTTACGTTCCTGAAAACGTCGTGTTAGCTAAAATCGTGTTAGATAATTAAAAGAACTTATGGGAAAAATAGGGTTACGTTCCTGAGAGTCCCCAAAAAGCCAAACAAGTTTTTTTTAGACCAACAGATCTTACAAATATAAAAGAGAATATGTAATTGTAGTTCATTATCGTGATGTATTATGTTGTTTTTACTGCTTAAGACTACAAATGTAACAGAAATAATAGTATTTACCTTAAATTGTGGGTGCTGATGTTTGTGGATGATTGTGAAGAGAGTGGAGAGTTATGCTGTGGCCCTACTGGGCTGAGGTGGATAGTAGAGATTCTGGAACTGAAGTCGATGGTTGTACTGAGTGTCTCTAACTTTAATAAAGTCATTTAGTAAGTCAGTCAAGTCATTCAGTAAGTCAGTCAAGTCATTCAGTAAGTCAGTCAAGTCATTCAGTAAGTCAGTCAAGTCATTCAGTAAGTCAGTCAAGTCATTCAGTAAGTCAGTCAAGACATTCATTAAGTCAGTCAAGACATTCAGTAAGTCAGTCAAGACATTCAGTAAGTCAGTCAAGTCATTCAGTAAGTCAGTCAAGTCATTCAGTAAGTTAGTCAAGACATTCAGTAAGTCAGTCAAGACATTCAGTAAGTCAGTCAAGTCATTCAGTAAGTCAGTCAAGTCATTCAGTAAGTCAGTCAAGTCATTCAGTAAGTCAGTCAAGCATTCATAAGTCAGTCAAGACATTCAGTAAGTCAGTCAAGACATTCAGTAAGTCAGTCAAGACATTCAGTAAGTCAGTCAAGACATTCAGTAAGTCAGTCAAGACTTTCAGTAAGTCAGTCAAGACATTCGGTAAGTTAGTCAAGACATTCAGTAAGTCAGTCAAGACATTCAGTAAGTCAGTCAAGTCATTCAGTAAGTTAGTCAAGACATTCAGTAAGTCAGTCAAGACATTCAGTAAGTCAGTCAAGTCATTCAGTAAGTTAGTCAAGACATTCAGTAAGTCAGTCAAGACATTCAGTAAGTCAGTCAAGTCATTCAGTAAGTCAGTCAAGTCATTCAGTAAGTCAGTCAAGTCATTCAGTAAGTCAGTCAAGTCATTCAGTAAGTCAGTCAGGTCATTCAGTAAGTCAGTAAAGTCATTCAGTAAGTCAGCCCATTCAGTAAGTCAGTTAAGTCATTTAGTAAGTCAGTCAGTCAAGTCATTCAGTAAGTCAGTCAAGTCATTCAGTAAGTCAGTCAAGACATTCAGTAAGTCAGTCAAGACATTCAGTAAGTCAGTCAAGACATTCAGTAAGTCAGTCAAGACATTCAGTAAGTCAGTCAAGTCATTCAGTAAGTTAGTCAAGACATTCAGTAAGTCAGTCAGTCAAGTCATTCAGTAAGTCAGTCAGTCAAGTCATTCAGTCAAGTCATTCAGTAAGTCAGTCAGTCAAGTCATTCAGTAAGTCAGTCAGTCAAGTCATTCAGTCAGTCAAGTCATTCAGTAAGTCAGTCCAGTCAGTCAGTAAGTTAGTCACACAAACTTATGTTTACATCTTTTTATGTGTACAAAGTAACACTTCATTACAGCCACAGGTTATGTCTTATCTAATATCTTTTTCTTCGTTAATTCTAAGACTTAATAAATGCTTAAACATTTTCTTGCCACTTTGAGCAACACTTGTATGCCTACTGGGTGACATGATTGCTTGGCAGATACAAGATATAGTAATTTAAAGATCAAAACACAATTCACTCTTATCCTTGACAAACACAGCTGGCTTGACGCGTATGGAATACGAATGCTGGGGTGTTGTTGGGGGAGGGGTAGCCTGGGAAGGCGGGTGGTCTCCCCAGTTGTTCCACAACATTAGCACCGGCCGCTTGAGGGAATGGTTATTTGTTTTTTCTTCCCACAAACTGTAAGTAAGTTTATTCAGGTATACACAGATACAGTTACAAAGATTATCATACATAGCAGCATATGTGTAGAGAACCTAGGATAACCCAAACTTTGGGTTATCCTAGGTTCTCAAGGATAACACTGGGTTATCCTAGGTTCTCTAGGATAACACTGGGTTATCCTAGGTTCTCTAGGATAACACTGGGTTATCCTAGGTTCTCTAGGATAACAGCATTAAACACTTGTTGTGGATCATAGCCACCCTTAGTAGGACCCCCACTGACTCAGTGGTTTAACCTACCGCAGGCGACCGCACGCTCAAATTTTTTCCCCTCCAGCGAATCGCGTAATATAAGGTTTACGTCGTGTTAGATAAAAATGTGCCGCAATTCTTCAATCGCGTAATACCCAAAACGCGCAACATAAAGTCGTGCTAAATGAGGGTCTACTGTATTACAATGAATACTAATACAGTGGACCCCCGAGTAACGAACACCCCGGAAATTGTACTATTATGTAAGTATAATATTGTAAGTGCTTGTGGAAGTGTATTTTTGGGGGTCTGAAATAGACTAACCTACGTGACATTATTCCTTAAGGGAGTAAATTCGTTCGGTAATGGCACTTGAGCAGGCTTCTGGAATGAAGTTTTTACGTTACTCGGAGGTCCACTGTACTAGAAAAATAATCAACCACAAAAAAAATTAATGTTGTGCACTATATTACAGATTAACAAAAATCCTAGAGAAAACATATTGGAACATACAATAACAGAGCAGCAAAATGCGAGGATGGTCACACTTCAAATACATTTCTTGAGTTAATTCACAGCTTTTTCAGTAAAGGATATTTTCAAAACATGTACAGATGCTACAGTAGCAATAATAATAATAAATAATAATAATAATAATAATAATAATAATAGTAAATAATACTAATAGTATTCTCAATTAAACATTTAACTTGTACTGAAATGTAATGCAGAACAACAATTTTGGTAGATGACATTACTTATCTAGTCTTTTAATTGAATTCAACTGCATTTATCTCTTTCACCTGAGTTACAGAACTATGCACATAGTAAATAGGTAAGGATATAGACAAGAAATACAAAGTGAGGACAGTCATGAAATTTTCGCAACTAATATTTATCACACCTTAATTAAATAAAGCTTGAGGGCTGATTTGCTTCATTACAGAGTTCCCAGGAGTAGGGGTTTAGGAGAGAAGAAAGTCCATTTGGCACGAGAGAAAGCAGAGTCTATGAAATGGGAAGGGTAGCCAAAACGGGAAAATGAATTATGAAGAGTGAAAATTTCTGCTTCAAGGAACTGAGGATCACAAATGCGGAGAGCACGGAGAAAGAGGGAGATAAGAACACTTTTCTTGACCGAGGAGACATGATAAGAAAAGTAGTGAATATACATGCCACTGTGCATAGGCTTGCAGTACTACTTCCACTACCACTACTACTTCCACTACCACTACTACTTCCACTATTACTCCTCCACCACTTTCTTGTGCCCTTCCCTGTCTGCTGTCCTATAAATACCCCTTCTACCTGTTCTTTGTGTTAGTGTGACTTTGTAAATGGTCCAAGTCGGACCTAAACGTCGTCATAAGCTCCTCTCTTCTATGTGTGGGTTGTGTGTGTATTGTAACACAACAAAAGGCTGCAGTCAGATTGATAACAAATTCCCACTCCAGACAACATACTCCACCAATATTCAAAAGTTTAAACTTTCTCACCATACAAGACATCCATACATTTTACAGTGCCTATTACATACATAGAACATTAAACTCAAATATTAACCCACCACTCAAAATTCTCCTTACCAACCTTAACAGCACACACATGAACATAAACACAAGGCATCACTCTTCGATGTTCCCCGCCGCTTCCTCACACTATAAAACTGTAATGCTTCAAAATTGTAAAACTATTATGTTTCAAAATTTTTATGTTTAAATTATGTTCAAATTTCATAGCTTAAATACTCAACTATACTTATATTGTAAATTGTTTACTATAATTTTTACCATTTAGTTGTAAGATAATTTTAAGTTTGCCCACAATGCTCTGCATATTAGGGGCTTTTGGCATGTACACCCCATTCTTATAACCCATTGTACATCTTTGTATCATGTCACAATAAACTATTATTAAAAACAATGGATTGTTAAGAAATGTTTTGTATGAACTTGCAGGATAATGTTCACTCAACCAGAAACAATGTTACACTGCCTGAGAATGTGCATGGGAGGCGGGCTTGCAGGCTTTGTATGCATGCTGGGCACCGCACAGGTTCCGTACCATCGACGAAAACGGAGCCAATATTTCCACGAAAAAAGTGCGCGAAAACTGAAATCGGCGATAACGGAGATACACGAAAATGGAGGGTCCACTGTATTAGGAACAGAACTCCGTTGTTAAGTGAGGAGAGGCTGTAGTTAAAAATTGGAAAAACGTTGTCTGGTCTGCGATTTTTTGCTGCAGCATGCAGATGGTAGGTTCAACATTTGCCATAAACCTTTGTGATGTGGTAGAATAGGGGATTCATAGCATGACTGCACAGCCAACAAATCTTCAGCAACTCTGTGATTCTATCATGTCAATATGGATCAAGATCTCTAAGGAATGTTTACAGCATTTTGTTGAATCCATTTCATGAAGAATTCAGGATTATGTTGTACAGAAGGTCCTCGCTTATTCGGCACCCTCTTTTCAGTATTCTACTTTTTTTGTTGGCTTTCAAGTGAGCCATGTTCATTATGTTGGGTGCCTTGACTGCTTTTCCGCTGCTTATCATCTTTTTAAATATACGTAGTAATTTATATGGGAGAAGGGGTTACTAGCCCCTTGCTCCCTGCATTTTAGTTGCCTCTTATGACATACATGGCTTAGAGAAAGAGGGTTAGCTACTAGCTCCATGCTTCCAGAATTAAATTGAGTAGTCTTCTCCGATTTGCTTTGTTTACTGAGAAATTATTCTAACCCACGTCCCCATGAAATTTGGAAGGAAGCACTACAGGAACAAGAATTAATATGAAATTAATTACAAGGAAACTCAGATGAGTGTATACATACATATTCAGTTACATGTAGTAGTTCCAAGATTTACCTTTCATTATGTGTTTTATGACAGGGCTGTGGAGTTGGCACATAAAGCCTTTGATTCCGACTCCTTTATTTATGGCACCTCTAACTCCTTTAGTTATATATCCCTCTTTAACCCTTTGACTGTCGGAGACCCCTTTCTGAAACTGTCATTCTATGTCGGGAAATATTCGAAAAAAAAAAAAAAAAAAAATTTCTTATCAAAATGTTAAGATTATTTTTCTGATTGTTTTGGTCCTAAAAACAGATTTTTGCCATCAATATTTACCGAGATATGGAGGTGTAAAGTTGGCAGAAAATGAGCCGCGTATGGCAACAGCGGCGAATGCCACTCACTCGGTAAACATTTGTTTACTTCCATTCGTAGATTTCTTGTTTTTTTTCACTATTTTCTTTTTTTACGTAACTTATGTGGCCTGTGAGGCCAAGGTAAGGTGCAATGTATATATATACATTCATTGTATGCAACACAATAATAGCATAAACATTAGTATCTTTATATTGTTTACAAAACTTGTTTACACAAACCAACTCT
Source organism: Cherax destructor (assembly GCA_009830355.1). Taxonomy (NCBI): domain Eukaryota; kingdom Metazoa; phylum Arthropoda; class Malacostraca; order Decapoda; family Parastacidae; genus Cherax; species Cherax destructor. Next base: position 14,238 of record WNWK01023125.1, read on the forward strand.
TTGAAACATGGTTCCATGCACAGTGGTGTTTTACATTCCTCACACATAAAACAAGTGTCTGCATTTTTGTGGGCGTTTTTTTTGTATATGCACAGACAAAACATCTCTTCTGAGCAGTTTTCTTCAAAGTAGCAGCAGGCAGTTGTGTTAGGTAGTTATCCTAGGTTGATGGTCGTCTGGGTCGTCATTCCTTCCTTCCTACATTCCTTCTTACCTACCTTCCTTCCTTCCTTCCTTCCTTCCTTCCTTCCTTCCTTCCTTCCTTCCTTCCTTCCTTCCTTCCTTCCTTCCTTCCTCCTTCCTACCCTACCTACCTACCTACCCACCCCTACCTACCTACCTACCTACCTACCTACCACCTACCTACCCACCCACCTACCCACCCCCCACCTCACCTACCTACCTACCTACCTACCTACCTACCTACCTACCTACCTACCTACCTTCCTTCCTTCCTTCCTTCCTTCCTTCCTTACTACCTTTCATCTCGTCCTTCCTTTCTCCCTTCTGTTTTCTATATATACACACATAGTCACTGGACACGTGCCTAGAACTGCTATAAGCTTCTGGAAGCTGGTTGTTGTGTCTGGGTCATCATTCCGACCTTCCTTCCTTCCTACATTCCTTCTAACCTTCCTTCCTACATTCCTTCCTTCCATTCATCTTGTCCTTCCTTTATTCCTTCCTTCTGGTTTTTATATATACGCATATATAATCACTGGACACTTCATAGAATTGCTATTAGCTTCTGGAAGCTGGTTGTTGTTTCTGGGTCGTCATTCCTTCCTTCCTTCCTGCTTTCCTTCCTGCCTTCCTTCCTGCCTTTCTTCCTGCCTTTCTTCCTGCCTTCCTTCCTACCTTCCTTCCTGCCTTCCTTCCTGCCTTCCTTCCTGCCTTCCTTCCTACCCTCCTTCCTGCCCTCCTTCCTGCCCTCCTTCCTACCTTCCTTCATACCTTCCTTCCAACCTTCCTTCCTACATGCCTTCCTTCCTACATTCCTTCCTTCCTACATTCCTACCTACCTACATACCTTCTCCTTTCATACCGTCCTTCCTTCTTTTCATCTCCTTCCTTCCTTCCTTCTGGTTTCTATATATATGCATATATAGTCACTGGACACTTCATAGAACTGATAATAGCTTCTGGAAGCTGGTTGTTGTGAGTGTGTGGACTTATAAATATGCTGAGTCAGTGGTGCGGCTGCTGTCAAAATGACATATTATACCATCACTCGCCACCCTCACTGCCTTGTCAACACCCATGGGGTCCTATGCTCTTCTTCACCACAGTCCTTCCTACCTACTTACTTACCTACTTACGTACCTACTTACGTACCTACTTACGTACCTACTTACATACCTACTTCTAACCTACTCCTACTTACCTACTTGCTTACCTACTTACCTATTGTTCTATGATATATATACACATATATAATGACTGGACACTCCATCAACTTCACTTAGAGCTTGAAGTTGTGTTTGTGTGGACATCTAAATTTGCTGAGTCAGGGTAAGGCAGCTGTCAAAATGACATATTATACCATTGCTCACCACCCTCACTGCTGTCAACCTGTCAACACAAAAGGGGACCCATGTCTTCTCCCCCACACCTTCCTTCCTAGCTTCCTTTCTTCCTTCATTCCTTTCTTCCTTCATTCCTTTCTTCCTTTCTACTTATTTCCTTCCTTCTTTTCTTACTTATTTCCTTCTTTCCTTCCTCTCATCTCTTCCTTCCTGCCTTCCTTTCTTCCTTCATTGATTCCTTCCTTTTTTCTTCCTTTCTTCTTTTGTTCCTTCCTTCCTCTCATCTCTCCTTCCTTTCTTACTACTTTTGTTCCTTCCTCTCATCTCTCCTTCCTTTCTTTCTTTCCTTCCTTCCTTTCCTCCTTCCTTCCTCTCATCTCTTCTTTCCTTCCTTCCTTTCATCTCTTCTTTCCTTCCTTCCTTTCATCTCTTCTTTCCTTCCTTCCTCTCATCTCTTCTTTCCTTCCTTCCTCTCATCTCTTCCTTCCTTCCTTACTTTCTTTCTTTCTTCCTTCTTTCCTTCTGGTATCCTGGGCATTACTTTCGGTCACAAACTCCTCAAAACCATGAAATTCATCTTCAGAGACACTTCCATCTGTGTTAGAGTTATCACTAGGGAAGAGAAGAGTCCCAGATTCGCCGGGGAGTCAGATATTCTTACCGCTAGGGATGCTGAATGTTATGGGGTATTATGGACTTGTTATGGGGGCTATGGAACCCAGCATGTATTGTTGTAATTAATTAACATATGAATGCCTAATTATATTGAATTAATCAGGAGTACTGCTTAGAGTTAAAAGGCTTGGCCATCCTTAAACTTAAAAGCTGAATTACCTGATCTCTCAATATAATAGGTTATATAAATAATGCACACATTTAATTAAGTAAATATATTAAGTTGCATGTCTCATTGTAATAACTTAAGATATGTTGAGAGGATGCAAAGTGATGTGGATGTTTTGAGGGGGAGGAGCTTAGAGAGATGCTGGCTTCCCACAATCCCTTCCTGAGAGAAAACATGGCTGCTAGAGTGAGCTGGAGTTGTTGTTGGCTGATTATAACTTGACTTCAGGGCTGAATGAGAGCCCAAAAGGTAATAGGGAGGGTTGTAGATCGATGTTACCATGACATTCTGTGATCTTCAGTGTATCAAGACACTGGAGGGTTGGGAAATGTTGAGAAAGAGAGAGTTGAAGGTGGCAGCTGAGCCATGTGCTTTGGGAAAGGCTGATTATATGTTTAGGAGTGGAGACCTGTACATTATATGTATATACTTCTTAATATAGCTCTATTTTTATAATGTTGGTTTAAATAACCTTTGAGAGGAATGAAAAAGGACAAAAGTTTTCAGATGCAGCAGCTAAACCTGAGTAAGTATCTTTTAGCCTAATATTGTCCTCCTTTTACCCTAAGACCTTTTAAGTAAATACCCTATGCTAGTACATGTAGAACCTTGATGAATAATAAGGGAAAAATAACGTAACATGGGGGCCTGTCCGGGAGAGTTATTTGACTGTTAAAATAACTCAAAACATTCTTTGAGATGTACTGGTATGAGATAATGTTATGAGTCACATGTTTTGGTAGGATAAAATTTACCTTGTAGAATTTACCTTGTAAAAATTACCTTGGTGGTGTCAGTGGAAGGTTCATGTATTAGTTTACAGGTTGTTTTCTCCAGAGTGGGGATTAAAGTTGAGTAACACATTTTGTTTGTGGTTATGGTAGAGTGCCATGTGAAGATTTTTCCATAGAACTTGTGTTATTATTTTTATGTACCTGTGTAAAGACCTTGTCCATTGATGCTGTGCAGGAATTTAAGGATAAATATGTCAGAAGCTGAATCTTTAGAATTTTCTGGCTTCAGTGAGGAGGTAAATACTTCATCAGTAAACATGTCTGTTAACAGTGAACAGGAGGAATCACCTCCTCCAGGTAATAAGGAAGCGATGATGAAACTTGAGATAGCTTTGTTAGCAGCTAAGACAAAATTCTTAGAAACTCAGGAGAGAGTAGGTAAAGGGTTAGGAGGTTTAGACCAAGGGCCTGAGCAGTACTTTAACCTAACTAAAGCTGCAAATTTTGTCCCTAAGTTTACAGAGAATGACCCAGACAGATATTTTTCCTTTTTTGAGAAGACTGCAAAGGAGCAAAGATGGCCCAAACAGAAATGGGCTACCCTAGTTCGCACACAGCTTGTAGGCAAAGGTTTTGAGAGAGTAGAGACTCTGGAAGAAGGAGAATTTTCTGATTATGAGAAAGTAAAAGAGGTAGTATTGCTTGCATACCAAATGATACCTGAGAAATATAGGCAAAGGTTCAGAAGCAAAAAATTTCAGGAGGGGCAGACCTTAACTGAGTTAGGGAATGAGAAACTGTTCCTGTTTAAGAAGTGGGCTTGTTCAAAAGGAGTGAACAAGGACTATGAGAAGTTAGTAGACCTAATTGTTCATGAGGAATTGTACAATGCAATCCCTGTTGACCTTAGAGAATATTTGGTGGACAGAAACCCAGATAATCTTTCAGCAGCAATGGATTTGGGTGACAGATTCTTAGCTCATAGGGAATTGGTAGGTAAAAACAGTCATGCTCATTCAAGAAATTTCCCTGTCTTTTCTAAACCTTATTCCAAATCCTACGGTAATAAAGGTAGGTGGGACAAGAATTTTCAGGGACAAATGAAGGCTGAGGCACCCTCTCAAACAGAAGGGAAAGGTAAGTCAGCTGGAGCTCAAAGTTTACCTAGACCATCAAATAATGTTTCAGTTCCTCGAGCACACAGTACTAGTCCTACTCCAAACGGTAAACATACCTTTAGGAATTATACCTGTTACTACTGTAACAAGACTGGTCACATACAAAAGTATTGCTTTTCTAAACAGCAAGATCAGAGAAAGGAGGAACAATCCCAGGGAATCCTAACTGCAGAGACACATCCGGTGGCTTGCATTAGGTCTTCAAGGCAAGGTGAGGAGGAACCCTTAGAATTAGACCCCAGGATGCGGGTTTTTGCTAGTAAGTCCACTGTGGCCTTGCATAAGGATGTGGGCAGGGTTGAGAACATGTTGTCCTTGAGAGATGGATGTAGCACCTACTCCTTGCTACGTGCGGGAATACTGCCAGTGTCTAATGATACCTATACTGGGAAAGATATATTATTGAAGGGTATTACGGGTTCGACCATAAGAACACCTGTACACAAGTTATGGGTAGAATCCGCATACCAAGTTGGCTATCTCCCTGTAGGTATTTCAGATGAGATTCCCTTTGAGGGTGTTGACCTCTTATTAGGAAATAATGTAATGGGCCTGTTAGACAGTGAGGAACATCTAGTAAGGGGAGAACCAATTCCCAAAGTTTGGGAGGAGAAGGCTAAAGAGACCCTTCCAGACCTTCTCCCTACTGGTTCCACCATGAGAAGTATGGCTCATGATCATGCTATCAATAGTCTTTATGATATTTCTCATGAGGATGATGAGGGCTTAAGTCTGGAAACACTGTTTTCTGATGTTGAACTGCAGTCAACTGAAGAAAGGGATGTTCCAGCCAGAGCTGAGCATGATTGGAGCATAGATCAGTTCAGGAGTGTGAGAGAAGCTGCATCTACTAAGGTGCATTTAATTTCTGTACAGGAGAATGATGTCACACTGAGCAGAGCCTCAGCTGTGGCTGAGGAAGCAGTTTCACAATTTAATAAGTGCTTTCATTTCAGAGAGGAAGCTTTTACAGAGAAGTTGCCTCTGTTTGTAGTACCAAGGGAAGGAGAACAAGTGTTTTGTCACCAAATGATGATGTCCAAGGTTTCCAGGCATTTCTTCAAGACTCAGCTGTGGGAGACTGTGGAAGAATATAGTAAGACCTATCATGTCTGTCAATTTAGAGGGAAACCTTGTCCATGTATTAAACCTGTTCCCTTTCAACTTATTTCAGCACCAGGTGGACCCTTCAGCAAGCTGATAGTAGATGTAGTTGGTCCAATCCCAAGGACCAGAATGGGAAATGATTATTTACTCACAATTAATTGCTCTACTACCAGGTACCTGAAAGCAGTCCCTCTATATAGGATGACAACTCATGTAGTCTTAAGGGCTTTGATGAAGTTCCTTTTCATGTAAAGCCTAACTTTTCAGCTATCTGTTACCCTCCATCTCAAGGAAACCAGAGAACTTCCATCAGACCCTAAAGACAATGATGCAAGCCTGTAGTATAGACAATACTAACATCTGGGATGAGAGGACCCCTCTCTTAGTAACTGCTGAGTGGGGAAGCACTCTGGAATCTCTGAGCTATTGGCTTGGGGAGAATGGTGATGCTTCCCCCTCGGAGCTTTTTCTCAGTTTCAGATACTGTTTGGCTTGTATGAAATGGATGGTACCAGTGAAAGTACCCATCAACCAGATCCAAATGATGAAGTGGGACCATAACGTGGACCATAATGCTCTGGAGGCTGGAGATGAGGTGCTGGCATTGGAGCCAGTTCATGTGAGAAAATGTATGGAAAGTTGCTGTGAGCTGACCATGGTGTGGGGAAAGTTCTCAAGAGTAAGATATATAATCCACACACCCGAGCAGAAAAGGTGTAAGAATAATGTATACAGTAACTGGTTAGAGGATTTAGCATTATATCAGAAACCTAGAGTGACCAATGTTTCAGTGGATCCAGTATGTAAGGAGGTGCAAAATAATAATCTGTATGTAATGACCAAAAAGTATGTAAGAAATTCCATGTTTATGAGAGAGAGTGGAGAAATAATGTTTGGTCTTTCTAAGGAAAGTGTTGGAGAGTTGGCTCAACCACCGTGTAACCTTGTAAAAGTTTGGGATGTCACTAAAGGGGTAAAGTCAAGACTTCATGAAGAAATTGATAAGGAAGCTGAGCCAATTGACAATCTTTGTGTGTGAGTAATCTGCATGAAAACAGGGATATGGAGGGAAAAGTGAAATTCCTTCAACACCAGTTTGTAGTGCTTAGTGAGAGTCAGTGGGCATTCCCATGCTTCATGGTTCCCAAATTCAATGGCACCTTGAACAAATGCACTGACTGCCACAAAGTACATGTAACAACTAAAGTTTACTGGCTTAGAAAGTTTGATGCTGATGTTTTAAAAGATGCAAAAGTATTAGATAAAGTAAAGCATGAGGCAGGAAGATGTGATATTCCTGGCCTGGTGCCAATACAATTTCCATGTGTGTAATGTCAATTGAGTTCATTGAGTATTCAAAATTATTGTGGGAGATTGAACGTGAAAGTATTTTTGTAAACTTGATGTACGCATCCAGGGTGCGGGAAGATGTCTTGGGGTTTGTGTTTGTATTGCAAGAGGTTGCAGAATTAGTATTGGTTGTCTATTCTGCATCTGTATATGTCCCAGGATCGTTTCACCCTGTTCCTATGTATGGTGACCCAAATCAGACTCTTAAGATGGGTTTTGTCTGTGATTGCTGAGGTTCTTCTAGATGTTTATGTAGATAAATGGTGCATGCTTAGTACATAGTGTTTGTCTTGTGCTGACCTTGTTGTTTTTGCAGTGGTGAACTCTTGGCGGGCCTGAGTGCTCCCTACCAGCCATTCAACTGTGAAGGAGATGGTTGGAGCCAGACAAGAAAAGAGAGTCAGAGTTGGTAATTGTGAGTTGAGGCAGAGTTGACAACCTTCGGTGACATGAGAAGTCCAGGGAGGTATGTTGTTTGTGTCTTGGTGTGCTCTAAGTACGAAACGGTCCAACGGTTGCCTGAGTGGTCCCGTGTATCTCCTCCATGTACTATAGCAGTTCCTCCTTATAAGGTTGGAGGATCTGTATGGAGTGAGGTCCTCGGAAGATGGGGGTATGTGCCTGACCATTTAAGGATTTTGGGTGTTGACTGGAGAGTCTCACTTTTTGGTTCGGCCACCACGTAAGAGACACCTTGACATGTTTTTTGGTGAAGTTTCTGCCTGGGGTATACCTGACTGCTCTGGGTTTGGCTCTACTCTCATCTCCTGATCAGGAAGATGCCATCCTGGAGTACCAGTTGCCTGCTGGATTTACCACAGCGGAGGCACAGGCCTGTCGGTGCTGGCTTTCACAGTGGGCTTTGTGTGTAGTCCTTGCATTGTAAAAATGTATTATGTTGATAACCACTAAAGTAGTTAATGGTTACACCCTGCAGTATGGGGATGTGGTTAAACTGTTTTCTAGTAACCTCTGCACTCTGTTCTAGTACTGTTCCATTCATGGGTTTTGTTTGGTGTATGGTAAGGGCAGAATTGCATGTTTATGCTGGGAAGGTTCAGTGGAGCCATGAGATTGTAGATTGCCATGTTGTATGTCACCTTGTTGTATAACTGTACAGTGAAGAGTAATTATGGTGCTGGGGTATATGTAAAACCTCTAGTAGTGTTACTACCACCTTTAGGCTAAGACCTTATTTTCCCTAGCCGTATCCTGCGGGACACTGCTAGCTTGTGAGACTCCATCTTATAAGACTCCGTCTTTATAAGACTCCGTCTTTATAAGACTCCGTCTTTATAAGACTCCGTCTGGAGGTGGGGGTGTTATGGGGTATTATGGACTTGTTATGGGGGCTATGGAACCCAGCATGTATTGTTGTAATTAATTAACATATGAATGCCTAATTATATTGAATTAATCAGGAGTACTGCTTAGAGTTAAAAGGCTTGGCCATCCTTAAACTTAAAAGCTGAATTACCTGATCTCTCAATATAATAGGTTATATAAATAATGCACACATTTAATTAAGTAAATATATTAAGTTGCATGTCTCATTGTAATAACTTAAGATATGTTGAGAGGATGCAAAGTGATGTGGATGTTTTGAGGGGGAGGAGCTTAGAGAGATGCTGGCTTCCCACAATCCCTTCCTGAGAGAAAACATGGCTGCTAGAATGAGCTGGAGTTGTTGTTGGCTGATTATAACTTGACTTCAGGGCTGAATGAGAGCCCAAAAGGTAATAGGGAGGGTTGTAGATCGATGTTACCATGACATTCTGTGATCTTCAGTGTATCAAGACACTGGAGGGTTGGGAAATGTTGAGAAAGAGAGAGTTGAAGGTGGCAGCTGAGCCATGTGCTTTGGGAAAGGCTGATTATATGTTTAGGAGTGAGACCTGTACATTATATGTATATACTTCTTAATATAGCTCTATTTTTATAATGTTGGTTTAAATAACCTTTGAGAGGAATGAAAAGGACAAAAGTTTTCAGATGCAGCAGCTAAACCTGAGTAAGTATCTTTTAGCCTAATATTGTCCTCCTTTTACCCTAAGACCTTTTAAGTAAATACCCTATGCTAGTACATGTAGAACCTTGATGAATAATAAGGGAAAAATAACGTAACACTGAACATGGACTACTGAAATGGCTTTCCCACAATGCACCACTGGCTGCCCGATTTTTTTTATACTGCGCACACTGACCACACAGACCCATTCTCTCACATGTGGGCCTACCAGCTTTCTCCCACTTGATTTGAGGCCGCTAGAATTTAGGCGTATAAATACGTCCGAAACATTGGCTCGTAAGACGTATATATACGTCCGAAACAGTCAAAGGGTTAAGGGGCTCTTGTCGTGGTAAGAGGCTATCGGTCTGAGGAATTGGACCTCTTGGTCTTCTTCCTCAGACCGAACCTATACCCCCAATCCCCCTCCCTTTTCCCATCTTCCCCATCCTCCCTTTCCCTTTCCTCCTCCTCCTCATCCCTCCCTTATTTCCTTCCCAGTTTTACCCTGGGAGCTTTCTCCTCAGGCATTCTAGTTCCTAGGTAGGGGAAGGGTATCGTAGTCCATCCCATTCCGTTGAGGTCCTTGGCGGTGGTGTAGTTTGCCGTGGAATCTGGATCGCCTGGGGATGTCCCGATCCCTCTCCGGTCACCCGGGGGATGGCCTTGGGCATCTTTCGGGCGACGGGTGTATCTCTGGAGGCCACCTTTCGGATTCCGGGGGTGGTGGCCGAAGGCGGTATGCTTTGTGGCAGATATCCGGCCGCCCTCTCTTTTGTCCGCCGAGATGGCTCGGTGGATGTGAGGTTGCTATCCCGGATTGCTGGTTTACTGGCATGAAGGGTAGGGTATGGCACGGGTTCCATGCAGCATCTGCACTACTTGCGGTGTTGAGGTCCTCTTGGGCGCGGAGGGGGATTTGCGCTCCCTTTCATTCCTCCTAGGAGCTATTCCTCCACGTTCCCCCCTTTTTTTTTATTTTTATTTTCTTTTCTTCTTTCTTTTTTTTTTCTTAAAAATAAAAGAAAGAAGTAACCTAACCATGGCTGACCCAATCCATGAACCCACTACCCCCGGGCCCCTTCCTGATACCACACCCAGTACTGACCCTGCCTCGTTAACGGACAACTCTTTGGACACCTCTCATGCCCCTGTACCTCTTGCTGGTGACGGTTCGTCACCTGCTTCAGGTACCAGGGACCCGACTGGCCCTTTCTACGTCTGACCTTCGCTCTTCTCTGACCTTGATTCCGGCTTCTCCCTCGACGGTGCGGCAATTTTCGACGCTCGCCCGTCTCCCATCGGACCACCCCGGTCCCACACCCAAACGACCAAGACCCACACATGACGATTCGACGCTTCCTTCTCGTTCATCTCAGAAACGACCAGCTCGTCACTCACTCCCCTTAAACTCTCTTGTTTCAAACTACTCAATGGACAAAGTTTTTTACTCTGCGACCGACTTCTCCTAATACCTATCTTTCAGACCATAGTATTAGTAAAGCTCTGCTACGCCATGTTGGTAAAGACATCTCATTTCACGCTCTCAAGAGCGGCACTCGCATCATCACGGTCCAGAATGCTGGCCAAGCTCGCGATCTTTCTCTTCTTACAACCATAGATTCTGCTCCTGTTACTATTGACAAGCACCATTCCTCAATTCTTGTTGTGGTTCTGTCATTTTGCCCCACACCATTGTCCAACGGAATTTCCAGACATGTGGTGATGACATTTTCGAGCAGCTTGAGCTCCAAGAACTCCCTATCCTTAAAGTTGACACTTTTGTCCTCCCTGCCAATAAGCGAAGACGTTATCCTTGCAATATAGCTCGTTTAACATTTGACTGCTGTGAACTACCACCTTCGGTTTACATTGCAGGTCAACGTTTACAAGTCCGAAAGGTGACCCCTACACCGCAACAGTGTAGAAACTGCTGGCGTTTTGGTCATCCAGCGAAATATTGCAGGTCCATGGCTGAATGCCCAGTCTGTGGTGCTGACGACCATGCCAGTTCTTCTTGTACTCTCCCTCTTGCCTTAACTGTCATGAGGCACATCCATCATATTCTCGCCGTTGTCAGGTTTACCTGAATGAGCGGGAAATCCGTTGTCTCAAAGAGGCGGAAGGCTTCTTGTATGCTATGGCCGTCTCTCATCTACGCCTTCAAGGGAGACTTCCCCGCATTTCCTATTCTCGAATTGCTAAACGTCGCCCCACTTCTGGGGTCCCAACTTCCACGGCTTCCTCTGTGGTCGCCTCATCCTCAATCACCCCTGTCTCGAATCCTTTTGATATTCTTGGCTCCGAGGTCCCTACCTCAGCTTCCCATACTGTCCACACTCCTTCCTCTACTCACTCGCACAATTCTGAGTCTACACGTCCTCGTCCTTCACCTAAACCTCAGCGCCCCCCTCCGTCTCATAAGCCCGGCAAAAAATCCCTACTGCCAGGTTCTTCGCCTCTGACTAGTTCTATAACGTGTGTGGAGGTTCATCCTCCTCCTCATACACTACCTTCATCCCGTCCCTCCCAAGCCCCTTCAACAGTTTCCTCTTCTATCTCCTCGCCCTCTACTTTAGTACAGTCTATAGACTCCCGATCGTTGCTCACTCTTCTTCCATTTCTAATGTAGTCCTACATTCTGCATCTTTGACTTCCAAACACGAAGCTATTGCAGAATATATTTCTGGACCGATGATGGACACTACTTCACCTGAGGTTCCTCATATCTCTTCTTCGTCTCAACCCCCCCTTCCTTCACAACGTCCTCCTCCTCCTCTGATTACAGGTCTTCCGCTACCTCCACACGTGGACTTTTCTAACCCTAGTCCATAGATTCCTCTCGCTTCCACTTATATCTTTCTCTCCATAAATCATGGCTTATTTGCAGTGGAATATCCGAGGCCTCAGGGTAACCGGGTGAGCTTCAGGTGTTGCTCTTTCAGTTTTCCCTGTTGGGGTCTGTTTGCAAGAACCCAAATTACAATCCACTGTTATCAGGCCCTTTTCAGGCTATGATTTGTTATATTCATCGGATCCTTTTTCCGATGGAACCTTTAACGAAAGTGCTCTTCTTATACGCACTGGTGTTCCATACTGTCAGCTCTATGTTCCTTCTTCCTTACATTACACCGCAGCCCGTATCCACTTGAATAAGTGGTATACACTCTGTTCTTTATATCTCTCCCCTTCGAGGGCAATGTCTATCCCAGATGTTGATTTTCTGGTTTCTTCCTTACTGCCACCCTTCTATTACTTGGCGATTTTAACGCACACCATTTTCTCTGGGAGGGTCGCACTGTGACTCCGTGGTATTCAGTTGAGGCATTTCTTGCTTCTCTTCCCTCCATGTTTTAAATACGGGTACTCCTACCCATTTTGAATCCCGAACTCATTCTTTCTCCTGCATCGATCTTTCCATCTGCTCTTCATCTACTGTCCTTGACTTCACCTGGTCTGTCCTCCCGGACTTACATGACAGCGATCATTTCCCAATCATCCTTAAGTCCCCTCTGTTTTCTCCACCTCCTCATTGCCCACGCTGGCAATTTGACTGTGTGAAATGGGACCTTTACGCACATCTTACTGCCTTTCATGAGGTTCCTACCTCGTCCTCCATTGATGAGGTTTTATATCTCTTTTCGTCCTCCATCTTCAAAGCGGCTTCACATTCTATTCCCAAACCTTGGGCAAGCATCCTCAGAAGTGCGTGCCTTGGTGGTCTCCTGCTTGTGCTCGGGCAGTGCGTTTGAAACGCGCTGCATGGGGCAGGTATCGGTATAACAGAACCACAGAGAGACTCCTTGATTTCAAGCAGAAGAGAGCTATTGCTCGCCGTGTCATACGTGATGCTAAACGCACTTGCTGGCGAGATTACGTTTCTACTGTCACTCGGCTTCCTCGATTAGTGCAGTCTGGAAGAAAGTGCGGAAATTAAGTGGTAAATTCTCCCTGACCCGGCTCCTGTTCTTCAGGTTGCTGGTGTCTATATAGCACACCCTCTTGCCGTGCCACTGAAATTGGTAATCATCTTGTCTGCATTTCTCAGGGGCTCCATCTATGCCCCTCGTTCCTTTTTTTAAGTCAGCCAGCGAGTTAAAGCTCCTTAGATTTTTCTTCTCCTAGAGAAGAATCCTATAATGTGCCTTTTACCCTTCAGGAACTGGAGGCAACACTTTGCTTGCCGATCATCGGCAGCTGGGCCAGACGGCATCATATTCGTATGCTACAGCATTTACATCAGTCTGCTCTTACTGTCCTCTTACGACTCTTTAATCTCATATGGTCGCAAGGAGTTCTTCCCCAGCTGTGGAAGTCTGCTATTGTTCTCCCTTTTCGAAAACCAGGTGCTACGGGACGTGATCCTCTCACTACCGTCCCCCTCGCTCTTACCAGTGCAGTTTGCAGTGATGGAACGCTAGTTAATAGACGTTGATGTGGTATTTAGAGACTCACAATAGTCTCTCCCTAGTCAGTATGGCTTCCGTAAGGGCCGTTCTGCCATTGACCCCTTGCTGCGCTTGGATACGTATATTCGTAATGCTTTGCGAATAACCATTCGGTTATCGCTATCTTTTCGACCTTGAGAAGGCTTATGATACAACTTGGAGATATAATATCTTGGCCCAGGCCCACTCCTTAGGCCTCCGAGGCAACCTACCATTCTTTCTTAAGGCTTTTTAACTGACAGACATTTCCGGGTCCGGGTTAGTAATGAACTCTCCCGAATTTGTCCAAGCTGAAGGTGTCCCCAGGGATGTGTTCTGAGAACAACACTTTTTCTGCTTGCTATAAACAATCTGGCATCTGTTCTCCCATCCAATATTTGGTCATCGCTCTATGTGGATGACTTTGCTATAGCTTGTGCAGGTGCTGACTGTCACCTCATTACAGTTTCCTCCAGCATGCCATCAACCGGGTTTCTGATTGGGCCACCACTCACGGGTTTAAATTTTCTAGTGGCAAAACTATTCAAATTACGTTCACTAGACGTTCAGTGGTCTCTGATCATCCATTGTACCTATACGGCTCACGAATCCCAGAACGTGATACAGTCAGGTTTCTCGGCCTCCTGTTTGACCGCAGATTGTCCTGGAAACCTCACATTACCTCTCTGAAGGCGACTTGTCATAGCTGGCTGAACCTCCTTAAAACCTCGCACATCTTTCATGGGGGCTGATCGTAGAACTCTCCTTCGCCACATTCGGCCCTAATTTTATCGAAACTCGATTATGGTGACCAGATATATTCGGCAGCTTTCTTTCCAGCCTTAATCCCATCCATCACCGGGGATTACGCTTATGCCTTGGTGCTTTTGCTCTTCCCAGTTGAGACCCTCTATGTAGAGCGAACATTCCATCCTTGTCCGATCGTCGTGATGCACATTGCATTCGCTATTATGCTCGCTCTCATGACCTCCGCAATCCTTCCATGTATAGGATTGTCACAGATGTTAGTAGACGCCGTTATTTGTTCGTCGCCCTGTTTACTTCGTCCCTTTCTCTTCATCTGCATTCACTCTTGTCTTCCCTTCAGCTTCCGCCTTTATATTTTCATGTGGCTTCACCCTTTCCTCTACCCCCTTGGGAAGTTCCTGCTGTCCGTGTCTGTTCTATTCCTCTACCTTGCGCGAAAGCCCAACTACCTACGGCGGCTTCTCGCTCTTTCTTTCTAGACCATTTCCGCTTCATTCCCATGCCATCGCAGTATACACCGATGGTTCAAAGTCATCTGACGGCGCGGATTCATAGCAGTGTTTCCGGACAGCGCATACGAGGGCATCTATTACCTCGGCTAGCATATTTACGGCTGAATTGTATGCCATTCTTGTGGCACTTATCCGTATTGCATCTATGCCTGTATCACATTTGTGGTCGTTTCAGACTCCCTTAGTGCTTTACAGGCTATCCGTAAAATTGATACACCTCACCCCTAGTTCTTCGTATCCACCTTTGTTACGCCGCATCTTTAGCAAGCATAAAGATATTGTCTTTTGTTGGGTCCCTGGTCATGTTGACGTACAGGGCAATGAACAGGCAGACACTGCTGCGTGGTCAGCAGTACATGACCTTCCAGTTTCATATAGAGGTGTTCCTTACACGGACTATTTTGCGGTCATTGCTACCCACCTTCGCACCCGTTGGCAACAACGCTGGTCTGACCTGATGAATAACAAACTTCATTCTATTAAACCGGTTATAGGTTTCTGGCCTTCTTCTTGTCACCAATGTCGAGGTTGGGAGAATACACTCTCCCGTCTTCGCATCGGCCACACTCGCCTTACTCACGGGTATCTCATGGAGAGGCTCCTGCCCTCTCTGTGAGCATTGTCAAGTTCCAGTGTCTGTTCGACATATTCTGCTGGAGTGCCCCACTATCAACGAGCACGCAGAATTTACCTCCAACGACATCTTCGCTCTGCGGCCCTTTCTTTACCTTCCTTCTTGCAGATGGACCCTCCTTAATCCTGACTCTTTTGTTGACTTTTTGACAGAAACCGACTTACTACACAAATTCTGAAGATTATACCTCTAGCACCTCCCTCAGTCCCTTCTACCTCGATCTCTTGCTACCCTCTATCCCTGCACTATCCACCGTCATACTGCACTCCATACCCTACTAATCATCCATCTCCCTCTTACAACCCACTCTCCCTGCATCCTACACAACCTGCAGCGCTGTATAACCCTGTGGTTTAGCGCTTCTATTTGATTATAATAATAATAGTTATATATCAATACAGTGGACCCTCGGTTAACGAATACCTCGAAATCGTGCAATTATGTAAGTATAATTTTGTAAGTTCTTGTGGAAGTGTATTTTGGGGTCTGAAATAGACTAACCTACGTGAAATTTTTCCTTAAGGGAGTAAATTGCTTCGGTAATGGCACTTGAGCAGACTTCAGGAGTGAAGTTTTTACAAACTCGGGGTCCACTGTATAGGGAATAAATTTTAAATATACTAATTATATATTTCCTATATTGCTTGCAAGCATGCAACATACAAGCTCAGTAACCTGTTAAAGCTTAGCTCTAAATACTGTAGCTATACATAATTACAAACTTAAAATTGTATGTCTGTATCATAAATTGTACTACCTCATATTAATAATAGACTAAAATATTTAATTTTTGTATTCTACCACTCTTCACCTGTCTAGACTTAAGTAGTCTTTAAGAATTAGGTAAAGTTCGCCCAAAAATGCCTGGGCATGATAGTGAGTATTTGCACTAATAACTAATGTAATTTGTTCATGATTGTCATGATGTAGAAGTATAGATGATTCATTACCTTTGTAACTTCGTCATGATTGTGACCGATCATCTGAGTTCATTACTTTTGTGCCTTGTTGCTATAAAAACTTTGGGGCCCAGTCCCTGGACCCATTATGTACCTCTGTTTTTTGACTACTGCTCACAGGAGGGGATGGGGTATAATAAAGATATTAAACTTTAAACTATGCCATTCCTTTTTATTTTTTTATTAAAAAAAAATTTAAAAATTCATAACCTTATAGTTAAAATACAACAAAACTTGAAAAAGGGAAACAATGAAGTTATATTTTTATAAAAGACGGCTGGCTGCCTGCCTGCCCCCTGCCCTGCCTGCCCGCCTGCCCTGCCTGCCCTGCCTCCCCTGCCTGCCCTGCCTGCCCTGCCGCCCTGCCTGCCCTGCCTGCCCTCCCTGCCCCCCCCTGCCGCCCTGCCTCCCTGCCTGCCTGCCTCCCTCCACACATGTACACATAAAAAAAATTATACATAGTGTAAAACCTAGATAACCCAAAATCCAGACTGGAAAATATGTATCGGGACCAGAGGGAAGCAGTGACTACTGAGCAGAGAGACAAACAGATAAAAAAAGTGAAAAAAAATACAGTACCCGAAATTTTCGAATTTTTCGTTGAGAATTCTTTCAAGTGCCATTACCAAACGAATTTATCCCCATAAGGAATAATGTAAAATAGACTAGTCTTTTCACCCCCAAAAATATACTTCAAAAACATTTAAAAAAAAAAACTACAAAAGGGCGATTTTGGGACCATAATGAGGTACCACTGTAATGGGAAAGGGAGGGAAACCCCCATCAAAATTTCCCCCCCAATTGGGGTTTCTGATAATAAAAGGTTTAAAATTATTATTATTATTTTATTATTATAAAAAGGGGGTTTCCCCTCATCAAATGTCAGCAAATTTGGTAGTGATAATAAGATAAGAGGACCCCCACCCTCATAAATGTCATTGTTTAGTGATAAACCAACAATCTTACACCATGCTTCAAATTAATTTATTATTTTTTCCATGTATCCCAGGTAATTTACACTATGTATAATTGATTTATTGTTCCTGTGAGAAGACACACAAGCAAGCCAGCCAGCCAGCAGTTATTGTATATAAAAGTGTACATATACAAAATATGGTTTATATTGCCCCACAGGACATAAAAAATTACTTGAAAAAAAAAAAAGTTAAAAAAAAAATGAAAAAAAGTAGAAAAAAAAAAAAATTGGTGACGGGGAGTCACATGT
>WNWK01023126.1:0-5000 GCA_009830355.1 Cherax destructor
ATATATATATATAATATATATATATATATATATATATATATATATATATATATAAATATATATATATATATATATATATATATATATAATATATATTATATATAATATATATATATATATATATATATATATATATATATATATATATATATATATATATATATTAAATTTAAAAAGGCAAATTCCAAAACCCGAGGGAAAATTTCAAACGAACCTCATGACAAGGTAGGCAGTGCTTTGCCCCCCAGGAGAGGTTGGGGGAGTCCCGTCGGCCAGAGATCAGTGTTTGTGAATATATATATATATATATATATATATATATATATATATATATATATATATATATATATAAAATTTTTTTTTTTTTAAATATATTTTTAAAATTTTTTAAAATATATTTTATTTTTTTTGTAACCACGAACGAGTGGTATTGATCAATAACTCCCTGCCCCCCCGGGGTCAAACCCATGATTTTTGGCCCGCCTCATGGTGAGCGAAAACATGACGCTCTAGACACTGAACCTAAAACCCTTAAGAGTAGCGCACCCGGGGGGACTGGTGCGAGGTACGAGTTCTTCAATGCCCGCACCACGTAAAAAACTCCCCCCTCACCATCATTTGTTCAGAGATTTTTTTTTTCCAGTTTTTTTTAAAAATTTCCTTTTTTAAATTTTAGGAATGAAATTCAGGCATTTCTCTCATCTCCCCAATTAGTTCAGTGTACCAGAACAGCAATTGCAACCCCTTTGTTTAAACATTTCTCCTGATTTTCTCAGTTGTTGCTGTATCCTTAAGGCTTCTACAAAAAAAGTGGACAAACAATCGTTGGGGCTACTATACACATGTATTATATCCCTGTGTGGAAATAATCACATTGTTTAACTTCATTGGTTTTTACCCAAAGGGTTTAAAAACTTCAATGTGTGATTTTTATATGCCCCCCCTTTTTTTCACTGAGTTCTCAAAATTTGTCCTCAAAACCTAAAAAAAAACTTATATGTGAACAGAGTTACAAGGAAGTTGTTTAGTCTCCTGTTAATATAACACAACTTAATAATTGCTCAGCCATATTGAGATTTTCAAACGGAGGGGGGGAGTCACAGCCGGGGGAGGATCATAAAAACCCCCTGGGGAGGATCAACAAGCACCTCTGGGAGAGGATCATACCCCCTCGGGAGGGATCATACAAGACCCGGGGGTCATCCCCAATTCTAGGAGGGGGTCATACAAGACCTCTGGGAGGATCAACGCCCCTGGGAGGTCAAAAAGCACCTCTGGGAGGGGGGTTTTTGGAAGAGGATCATACAAGCACTTTTGGGAGGGGGTGATCCAAACCCCGGGAGAGGATCATACAAGCACCGGGGAAAGGGGTCATACAAGCACTTCTGGGGGGGATGATAAAACCCCGGGGGGAAAAGGGGGTAAAAAAGCTTTCCTGGGAGAGGATTTTCGAAATCTGGGAGAGGATCATCCAAGCATTTTTGGGGAGGATCATAAAAACACTTGGGGGGAATCTAAAGCCCCCTGAGAGAGGATCATACAAACTTCTGGGAAGCTCCACTTCGGGGGGAGGATCTCGCACTTAAAAGGATCATACAAGCATTTTTGGGGGGGATAAAAAAGCCCTTCTGGGAAGGTATCAAACTTCTGGGAGAGGATCATCAAGAAATTTCTGGGGGGATCATACAAGCACTTCGGGGGAGGATCATACAAGCACTTCTGGGAGAGGATCATACAAGCACTTCAGGGGGAGGATCATAAAGCCCTCTGGGAGGGATCAAAAACATTTTGGGAGAGGATCATACAAGCATTTTTGGTAGAGGATCATACAAGCATTTTTGGGGGATCTTTAAAAAACATCTGGGAGAGGATCAAAAGCACTTCGGGGGATCATAAAAAATTTTTGGGGGATCATACAAACACTCGGGAGAGGATAAACAAAATCTGGGGGAGAATCCGCATTTTTGGGGGGGGGGTCATACAAGTACATCTGGGAGAGGATCAAAAAACACATCAGGGAGAGGACAAAAACCTTCTGGAGAGGATGATACAAGCACTTCTGGGGGGGGGGAAAAAAAACCTGCTTGATTTAAAATTCTGGCAAACAAGGAAACCTTTTTTTTTTAGAAATTAAGAGGAACTTTGGCGCAAAAAACCCAAATCAATTACCTTTTTGGGATTGAATGGAAGTTTCGTACGAATAACTCAGTAACGGTCCCAGATTTTTTTTTTAGCAGATTACAAATTGAGAACATTTTAAAAAGTGGACTGGGGTAATGGAAGATAGCTATCAATATGACGTTTTCTGAACACCATACATGCTGCCCAAAAAAAATTTATCCCATATAAAAAAATTAAATCGAATAGAAATGACCCAAATGATGAATAATAGGCTCAAATATTTTTAGGGCAGCAGGTAGCTTATAGGCGTATCAAAAGAGGTGAGGGTCATCTTATGAGTCAGTACATTAAGAGGACGTTAAAAGGGATAAGAAAGCTAAACGGGACTACGAAATTACAGTTGCTAGGATTCGAAAACCAACCCAAAAGTTTTTCAGGTGCATAGAACAAAGTTAGAGATAAGATAGGTCCCCTAAAAATAATTATGGTATCTTACCGAGAATGAAATGTGCTCTATTTTTAATAATTATTTTCTCTCGGTTTTCACTGTGAAGACATTAATAATATCCAAGAATTAGGTATTTTAGTGGGCCTGAAGAAGATAAATTATGTAGTATCACAAAGTCACTAGCGAAAAGGTTATCAAACAGATAATCGTTTGAAGCAAAATAAATCGCCGTGTCTCCGATGAGCTTTTTCAAGGGTTCTTAAGAATGCAAAATAGAACTCTGTGAACCCTTAACTAACATTTTTACCAAACAGGTGTAGTGCCGGATACGTGGAAGATGGCTACTGTACTCCTATTTTTAAAGCAGGGGACAAGTCGTTACTTCACTGGTTCAATGTCTAACATCAATTGTGTGGTAAATAGAGTCGATTATAGCTGACTAACATAAGAAGCCATCTCGATAGCACACTTGATTAATGATACTCAGCATGGATTCACCAGGGGCCGTTCCTGCCTAACTAATTTGTTAACTTTTTTCAGTGGGGCTTTTTGAGTGCTGATAATGATAAAGAATTGATATCGTTTATTTGATTTTAGTAAGGTTTTTAGATAGAGTAATTATTATCAGAGACTGTTAAAGAAAGTGGCTGTTCACGGTATTGAGTGGAGTGTTACATCGAGTCATGGTCAATAATAGGAAGCAGAGGTGTGCATTAATGGGTTAAATCTGGAGTGGGGATCTGTAACAAGTGGCGTTCCACAGGGATCGGTTTTAGGCCCGTTGTTTAATCAATGATTTGATTAATGATACCCAGCATGGATTCACGAGGGGCCGTCTCCATCTAATTTATTAACCTTCAGTAAAGCTTTTGAGGCTAAGTTGATCACGATAAAGAATTCGATATTGTTTATTTAGACTTTAGTAAGCTTCTTGATAGAGTACCGGCACCAGAGACTGTTAAAGAAAGTGCAGCCTGCGGTATTGGGGAAAAGTGCTGTCATGGATCGAGTCATGGCTCACCAATAGGAAGCAGAGAGTGTGCATAAATGGGCCTAAGACTGATCCTGTGGAACACCACTTGTTACAAGTCCCCATTCGGATTTCTAACCCCATTTATGCACACTCCCTGCTTCCTATTGGTGAGCCATGACTCGATCCATGACAGCACTTTTCCCCAATGCCATGAGCAGCCACTTTCTTTAACAGTCTCTGATGTGGTACTCTATCAAAGCCTTACTAAAATCCAAATAAACGATATCGAATTCTTTATCATTATCAACTGCCTCAAAAGCCCCACTGAAAAAGTTAACAAATTAGTTAGGCAGGAAGGGCCCCCTGTAATCCATGCTGAGTATCATTAATCAAATTATGCCTATCGAGATGGCTTCTTATGTTATCAGCTATAATCGATTTCTAGTAATTTGCCTACAATTGATGTTAGACTTATTGGGTGGTAATTTGATGGTAACGACTTGTCCCCTGCTTTAAAAATAGGAATTACATTAGCCATCTTCCACGTATCCGGCACTACACCTGTTTGAAGAGATAGGTTAAAAATGTTAGTTAAGGGTTCAGAGTTCTATTTTGCATTCCTTAAGAACCCTTGAAAAAGCTCATCAGGGCCTGGCGATTTATTTTGCTTCAAACGGTCTATCTGTTTGATAACCTTTTCGCTAGTGACTGTGATACTACATAATTTATCTTCTTCAGGCCCACTAAAATACCTAATTCTTGGGATATTATTAATGTCTTCCTGAGTGAAAACCGAGAGAAAATAATTATTAAAAATAGAGCACATTTCATTCTCTTTGTCAGTAAGATACCCATAATTATTTTTAAGGGACCTATCTTATCTCTAACTTTTGTTCTATACACCTGAAAAACTTTTGGGTTAGTTTTCGAATCCCTAGCAACTTTAATTTCGTAGTCCCGTTTAGCTTTTCTTATCCCCTTTTAACGTCCCTCTTAATGTCAATATACTGACTCATAAGATGACCCTCACCTCTTTTGATACGCCTATAAACTCCTTTCTTCTGCCCTAAAAGATATTTGAGCCTATTATTCATCCATTTTGGGTCATTTCTATTCGATTTAATTTCTTTATATGGGATAAATGTTATTTGGGCAGCATGTATAGTGTTCAGAAAACTGTCATATTGATAGCTATCTTCATTACCCCAGTCCACAGATGATAAGTGTTCTCTAAGTCCATTGTAATCTGCTAAGCGAAAATCTGGGACCGTTACTGAGTTATTCGTACTATGAAACTTCCATTCAATGCCAAAGGTAATTGATTTGTGGTCGCTTGCGCCGAGTTCCTCTGTAATTTCTAAATTATTAACAAGGGTTTCCTTGTTTGCCAGAACTAAGTCAAGCAGGTTATTTTCCCTCTCCCAGAAGTGCTTGTATCATCCTCTCCCAGAAGTGCTT
>WNWK01023126.1:7500-31505 GCA_009830355.1 Cherax destructor
AAGGCAGTTTCCCACCAAGTCAGGGTGGCCCGACAAAGAATAACTTTCATCATTCACTCTATCACTGTCTTGCCAGAGGCGTGCTTACACTGCAGCTACAAAACTGCAATATTAACAACCCTCCTTCAGAGTGCCGGCACTGTACTTCCCATCTCCAGGAATCAAGTCAGGCCTGCTGGTTTCCCTGAAACCCTTCATAAATGTTACCTTGCCTACAATATAACAAAACGTCAAGTCCTAAAAAACATTTGTCTCCGTTCGCTCCTTTATAACATTCTCACGCACGCCTGCTCGAAGTCCAAGTCCCTCGCACACTAAACCTCCTTTACTCCCTCCCTCCAACCTTTTCTAGGCCGACCCCTACCCCGCCTTCCCTCCACTACAGATTTATACACTCTCGAAGTCATTCTATTTTGTTCCATCCTCTCTATATGTCCAAACCATCTCAAAAAACCCTCCTCACCTCTCTGGATAATAGTTTTGGTAATCCCACACCTCCTCCTAATCTCCAAACTACGGATTCTCTGCATTGTATTCACACCACACATTGCCCTAAGACACGACATCTCCACTGCCTCCAGCCTTCTCTTTGTTGCAACATTCACAACCCATGTCTCACACCCATACAAGAGTGTTGGTATAACTATACTCTCATACATTCCCCTCTTTGCTTTCATGGATAAAGTTCTGTCTCCACAAGCTCCTCAGTGCACCACTCACCTTTTTCCCCTCGTTAATTCTATGATTCACCTCATCCTTCATATACCCATCTACTGACACATCCACTCCCAAATATCTGAACACATTCACCTCCTCCATACTCTCTCCCTCCAATCTTATATCCAATTATCCGTTATCTAATTTTTTTGTTATCCTCATCACCTTACTCTTTCCTATATTCACTCTTAATTTCCTTCTTTTACATACCCTACCAAACTCATCCACCAACCTCTGCAACTTCTCTTCAGAATCCCCCAAAAGCACAGTGTCATCAGCAAAGAGCAACTTTTCACCGCTTTCAGTAACCTACCTCCTTTTCCATACATTTGCAACATCTGCCACATTGCCCTCCTATCCACCCTATCATATGCCTTTTCCAAATCCATAAATGTCACAAACACCTCTTTACCCTTATCTAAATATTGTTCACCAAAATGTTTCACTGCAAACACTTGGTCTACACACCCCCTACCCTTCCTAAAGCCTCCTTGTTCATCTGCACTCCCTTTTGTCCCCTTTGCCTTTATACAAAGGAACTATGCATACTATCTGCCAATCCCTAGGTACCTTACCCTCTTCCATACATTTATTAAATAAAAACACTAACCACTCTAAAACTATATCAGGACCTGCCTTTAACATTTCTATCTTTATCCCATCAATCCCAGCTGCTTTACCCTCTTTCATTCTACTTACTGCCTCACGAACTTCCCCTACACTCACAACTGGTTCTTCCTCACTCCTATAAGATGTTATACCTCCTTGCCCTAAACACGAAATCACAGATTCCCTATCTTCATCAACATTTAATAATTCCTCAAAATATTCCCTCCATCTTTTCCTATTTTTAACTGACAAATCCATTCTTTCCCTAGGCTTTCTCAACTTATTAATCTCACTCCAAAACTTTTTTTTATTTTCAACAAAATTTGTTGATAATATCTCACCCACCCTCTCATCTGCTCTCTTTTTACATTGCTTCACCACTTTCTTAACCTCTCTTTTTCCTCTCCATATACTCCTCCCTCCTTACATCACTTCTACTTTGTAAAAACCTCTCATATGCTAACTTTTTCTCTCTTACTACTCTCTTTACATCATCATTCCACCAATCGCTCTTCTTCCCTCCCGCACCCACATTCCTATAACCACAAACTTCCCCATACCTCTTCTACCCCACTGCCTATACTCTCACTAGCCCATCTGTCATCCAACAGTTGTTTATATCTTACCCTAACTGCCCCATCCTTTAGTTTATAAATCTTCACTTCTCTCTTACTTGCTGTTTCCATTCTCCTTGTATCTCATCTACCTTTTACTCTCACTGTAGCTACAACTAAAAGGTGATCTGATATATCTGTGGCCCCTCTATAAACATGTACATCCTGAAGTCTACCCAACAGTCTTTTATCTACCAATATGTAGTTCAACAAACTACTATCATTTCGCCCTACATCATATCTTGTATACTTATTTATCCTCTTTTTCTTAAAATATGTGTTACCTATAACCAAACCCCTTTCTATACAAAGTTCAATCAAATGCTCCCCATTATCATTTACACCTGGTACCCCAAACTTACCTTCCACACCCTCTCTAAACGCTTCTCCTACTTTAGCATTTAGGTCCCCTACCACGATTACTCTCTCACTTGGCTCAAAAGTTCCTACACACTCACTTAACATCTCCCAAAATCTCTCTCTCTTTCTCCTCTACACTCCTCTCTTCTCCAGGTGCATACGCACTTATTATGACCCACTTTTCACATCCAACCCTTATTTTAATCCACATAATCCTTGAATTTATACATTTATGTTCTCTCTCCATAACTGATCCTTCAATATTATTGCTACCCCTTCCTTAGCTCTAACTCTCTCTGATACTCCTGACTTAATCCCATTTATTTCTCCCCACTGAAACTCGTCTACCCCCTTCAGCTTTGTTTTGCTTAGGGCCAGGACATCCAACTTCTTTTTATTCATAAAATTAGCAATCATCTCTTTCTTATCATCCGCACTACAGCCACGCACATTCAAGCATCAAAATTTTATGAAGTTTTTCCTTATCTTGTTTTTAGTAATTTATACAGGAGAAGGGGTTACTAGCCCATTTCTCCCGGCATTTAGTCGCTTCTTACGACACACATAGCTTATGGAGGAAGAATTATGTTCCACTTCCCCATGGAGATAAGCAGAAATAAACAAGAACAAGAACTAGGAAGAAAAATAGATGAAAAACCCAGAGGGGTTAAGTATATATATGCTTGTACATGCATGTGTAGTGTTACCTAAGTGTAAGTAGAAGTAGCAAGACATACCTGCAACCTTTCTATTTTGGCTTAAATAGCAACGCTATTCTTACCAGATAAGGCAAGCGAAAATTTGTGTATGCAATAATTTCGTAAAAATCATTCTGAACCTAACAAAAAAAAATGTTTCATTGTGTTTGTTTATTATTAAATTATTATAAACTTATCTAAAATATATATAACAGGATTAAACTAAATTAAATTGTGCTTGTTATAATAAGGTTAGATAAGTTTCCTAAGGTTCCTTTGGTACAAAATTATTAATTTTACGATAATATAAATTAAAAAATATTATCTTTAAACGTATAAGAGTAAATTTTAGACGAGTTCTCGCTACTTGACCAGTTTTACATGGACGCGTTCATAATGTGAGGTCTTGACTTAAGGTACGACAATGTTAGTTATCGTTTGAACGAAACAGTTAAAAACATCTAAAAATACTAGTGCATATGGACATAGATGTTCTCAAGCCCAGTTGTTGTTTTTACAAGCAGCGTTGATGCAAGTTTGTCTAGTTCGAAGGTCACATTAAATGGTTGTCCAATGTTAGAGGTAAGTTTTGATGTGACAGACTTCTCAGATATTGACTGAAGTTATGAGATGTAGAAGTTAGCATACACGGATAATGTGAAATCTAATAACTGGAGCGAATGCAACAAGTTATACATCGCTTACGTCAGGAACTAAGAATGGGGGGGGAAGGTGGTTCGTAAAGCATTTGCAACCCAACTTTCATACTTTTTTTTCTTCAAATCCGTGAACATAGTAGTAGTGGTAGTTACATAGTAGCAGTGGTAGTTACATAGAAGTAGTGGTAGTTACATAGTAGCAGTGGTAGTTACATAGTAGCAGTTGTAGTTACATAGTAGTAGTGGTAGTTACATAGTAGTAGTGGTAGTTAAATAGTAGAAGTGGTAGTTACATAGTAGTAGTGGTAGTTACATAGTAGCAGTGGTAGTTACATAGTAGCAGTGGTAGTTACATAGTAGTAGTGATAGTTACATAGTAGTAGTGGTAGTTACATAGTAGTAGTGGTAGTTACATAGTAGCAGTGATAGTTACATAGTAATAGTGGTAGTTACATAGTAGTGGAAGGTTACATAGTAGTAGTGGTAGTTACATAGTAGTAGTGGAAGGTTACATAGTAGTAGTGGTAGTTACATAGTAGCAGTGGTAGTTACATAGTAGTAGTGGTAGTTACATAGTAGTAGTGGTAGTTACATAGTAGTAGTGGTAGTTACATAGTAGTAGTGGTAGTTACATAGTAGTAGTGGTAGTTACATAGTAGCAGTGGTAGTTACATAGTAGTAGTGGTAGTTACATAGTAGTGGTAGTTACATAGTAGTAGTGGTAGTTACATAAGAGTAGTGGTAGTTACATAGTAGCAGTGGTAGTTACATAGTAGTAGTGGTAGTTACATAGTAGTGGTAGTTACATAGTAGTGGTAGTTACAAAGCAGTGGTAGTTACATAGTAGTGGTAGTTACATAGTAGTAGTTACATAGTAGCAGTCGTAGTTACATAGTAGTAGTGGTAGTTACATAGTAGTAGTGGTAATTACATAGTAGTAGTGGAAGTTACATAGTAGCAGTGGTAGTTACATAGTAGTAGTGGTAGCTACATAGTAGTATTGGTAGTTACATAGTAGCAGTGGTAGTTACATAGTAGCAGAGGTAGTTACATAGTAGTAGTGGTAGTTACATAGTAGTAGTGGTAGTTACATAGTAGTAGTGGTAGTTACATAGTAGTAGTGTTAGTTAAATAGTAGCAGTGGTAGTTACATAGTAGTAGTGGTAGCTACATAGTAGTAGTGGTAGTTACATAGTAGCAGTGGTAGTTACATAGTAGTAGTGATAGTTACATAGTAGTAGTGGTAGTTACATAGTAGTGGTAGTTACATAGTAGCAGTGGTAGTTACATAGTAGTAGTGGTAGTTACATAGTAGTAGTGGAAGGTTAGATAGTAGTAGTGGAAGGTTACATAGTAGTAGTTGTAGTTACATTGTAGTAGTGGTAGTTACATAGTAGTAGTGGTAGTTACATAGTAGAAGTGGTAGTTACATAGTAGTAGTGGTAGTTACATAGTAGTAGTGATAGTTACATAGTAGTAGTTGTAGTTACAGAGTAGTAATGATAGTTACATAGTAGCAGTGGTAGTTACATAGTAGTAGTGGTAGTTACATAGTAGTGGTAGTTACATAGTAGTGGTAGTTACATAGTAGTAGTGGTAGTTATATAGTAGCAGTGGTAGTTACATAGTAGTGGTAGTTACATAGTAGTAGTGGTAGTTACATAGTAGTAGTGGTAGTTACATAGTAGTAGTGGTAGTTACATAGTAGCAGTGGTAGTTACATAGTAGTAGTGGTAGCTACATAATAGTAGTGGTAGTTACATAGTAGCAGTGGTAGTTACATAGTAGCAGTGGTAGTTACATAGTAGCAGTAGTAGTTACATAGTAGTATTGATAGTTACATAGTAGTAGTGTAGTTACATAGTAGTAGTGTAAGGTTAGATAGTAGTAGTGGAAGGTTACATAGTAGTAGTTGTAGTTACATAGTAGCAGTGGTAGTTACATAGTATAAGTGATAGTTACATAGTAGTAGTGATAGTTATATAGTAGTAGTGGTAGTTACATAGTAGTAGTGATAGTTACATAGTAGTAGTGGTAGTTACATAGTAGTAGTGGTAGTTACATAGTAGCAGTGGTAGTTACATAGTAGTAGTGGTAGTTACATAGTAGTGGTAGTTACATAGTAGTGGTAGTTACATAGTAGTAGTTGTAGTTACATAGTAGTGGTAGTTACATAGTAGTAGTGGTAGTTACATAGTAGTAGTGGTAGTTACATAGTAGTAGTGGTAGTTACATAGTAGCAGTGGTAGTTACATAGTAGTAGTGGTAGCTACATAAAAATAGTGGTAGTTACATAGTAGCAGTGGTAGTTACATAGTAGCAGTGGTAGTTACATAGTAGCAGTGGTAGTTACATAGTAGTAGTGATAGTTAAATAGTAGTAGTGTAGTTACATATTAGTAGTGGTAGTTACATAGTAGTAGTGGTAGTTACATAGTAGCAGTGGTAGTTACATAGTAGTAGTGGTGGTAGTTACATAGTAGTAGTGGTAGTTGCATAGTAGTAGTGGTGGTAGTTACATAGTAGTAGTGGTAGTTACATAGTAGTAGTGGTAGTTACATAGTAGTAGTGGTAGTTACATAGTAGTAGTGGTAGTTACATAGTAGAAGTGGTAGTTACATAGTAGTAGTGGTAGTTACATAGTAGTGGTAGTTACATAGTAGTGGTAGTTACATAGTAGTAGTGGTAGTTACATAGTAGCAGTGGTAGTTACATAGTAGTAGTGGTAGTTACATAGTAGTAGTGGTAGTTACATAGTAGCAGTGGTAGTTACATAGTAGTAGTGGTAGCTACATAGTAGTAGTGGTAGTTACATAGTAGCAGTGGTAGTTACATAGTATTAGTGGTAGTTACATAGTAGCAGTGGTAGTTACATAGTAGTAGTGATAGTTACATAGTAGTAGTGTAGTTACATAGTAGTAGTGGTAGTTACATAGTAGTAGTGGTAGTTACATAGTAGTAGTGGTAGTTACATAGTAGTAGTGATAGTTACATAGTAGTAGTGGTAGTTACATAGTAGCAGTGGTAGTTACATAGTAGTAGTGATGGTTACATATTAGTAGTGGTAGTTACATAGTAGCAGTGGTAGTTACATAGTAGTAGTGGTAGTTACATATTAGCAGTGGTAGTTACATAGTAGTAGTGATAGTTACATAGTAGTAGTGGTAGTTACATAGTAGCAGTGGTAGTTACATAGTAGTAGTGGTAGTTACATAGTAGTAGTGGTAGTTACATAGTAGTAGTGGTAGTTACATAGTAGTAGTGGTAGTTACATAGTAGCAGTGGTAGTTACATAGTAGTAGTGGTAGTTACATAGTAGTAGTGGTAGTTACATAGTAGTAGTGGTAGTTACATAGTAGTAGTGGTAGTTACATAGTAGTAGTGGTAGTTACAAAGTAGTAGTGGTAGTTACATAGTAGTAGTGATAGTTACATAGTAGTAGTGGTAGTTACATAGTAGTAATGGTAGTTACATAGTAGCAGTGGTAGTTACATAGGACACACAAGTATTATAGCAAGTTCGTTTTGCTTTCTATATAACAGCAGTCATTCACACCTGTTTGCTTGTAATGGCACTGGCCTCATGAAGTGCGGTGTAAACATAGCACAAGCGCAGTCAGGACTCCACGAAGGGCCATATTTTCTGTTTAACGGAGACTCTGGGAACTGACATTGTTGCTACAAAGACAACACTGGAGGTAAAACAATTCACAACTCGTCTGCTAAGGATGAATCAAAAGTTACACCAGGAAAAGATACACAGCGTGAATAACATCTTATCTCGCAAACTGTCAACGGGGGACAAGACCTTCAGGTGTTAAAACGAGACACAAAGGGGAAAATAATCGTTGTTATGATCATTTAACAATGACCAATCAAATTCCAGCATTATAGAAGAGCATAGAGGAAGAGCTATAAAGGATCCCATATTGTTTCATGGATTTTTTATGACATCGATCTATATACAAGGACCTATACAAGACATGGACCTATACAAGACTAGGACCTATACAAGACAAGGACCTATATAAGACAAGGATGTATATAGGACAAGAGGCTACCCGCGAGGGTTGCCGAGACCCTCCCCAGAGAAAAGGATGAACATTAAATATGCACGATAAATGGGCAGACGTGGGTAAGAAATAAATCAGAAATTTTACATGAAACTTAGATAACCAACGTGAAGGGGAATATAAAAAGAGAAGATTATGTAGCAGACCCATAAACAGACTTAGGGTGCAGTGTAGCAAAGCGGAGTACAAACTGAAAATCGAAGTGTTAGTGGCATGTCTCGTCGGGATAAAGGATAATGTGATAGTCATAAAACATGGCTAGAGAAAGGCATTCCGGCTGTTAAACGTAATTTAGATTCTTGTAAACAAAGGGGGTAAATGGAGCTGTGCCAGAATTCCTTTGTATTTTCTATATTCCTATGTAATATCGCCATTATTTGTGACGGGTAAAACAGTGGCCTCAGAACGCAGGTACTGGGTAACAGCTACGATGTATGGGGCACCGGTAAATTAGTAATATGGGAATCGTGGGTAACCAGAGGAGGAGGATGAAGGGGGTTAATGGAGGGTGAGAATATGAAGGTAAGAAAAGGTTGATCTACCTCAGTCACTGGCGTTCTATCTCCAAATAAAAGCTGATAGTCTAAATTCTCTCTGTCTAGTCAAGGAAGTGACAGCAGTGTGACCCAAGGAGTAGAAGAGGTAGATGGAGCTGTGAGAGGAGAAATAGACAGCTCCCCGAATGGGAAGAGATGGAGAGGAAATAACTAATGATATAAAAGAATCGACTTTCGGGAGAAAGGACAGTGACAGTGGTAGATGATGTGGGGGGTGGGTTCTAAAACTGTCACAGAAGCAGGACAGTGACAGTGGTAGATGATGTGGGTTTAAAACTGTCAGAACAGGACAGTGACAGTGGTAGATGATGTGGGGTTTCTAAAACTGTCACAGAAGCAGGACAGTGACAGTGGTAGATGATGTGGGGGTTCAAAACCTGTCACAGAAGCAGGACAGTGACAGTGGTAGATGATGTGGGGGGGTTCTAAAACTGTCACAGAAGCAGAACAGTGACAGTAATAGATGATGTGGGGGGTTCTAAAACTGTCACAGAATCAGGACAGTGACAGTGGTAGATGATGTGGGGGGTTTCTAAAACTGTCACAGAATCAGGACAGTGGCAGTGGTAGATGATGTTGGGGAGGTTTCTAAAACTGTCAAGAAGCAGGACAGTGACAGTGGTAGATGATGGGGTGGGTTCTAAAATTGTCACAGAAGCAGGACAGTGACAGTGGTAGATGATGTGGGGATTATAAAAATGTCACAGAAGCAGGACAGTGACAGTGGTAGATGATGTGGGGGGTTTCTAAAATTGTCACAGAAGCAGGACAGTGACAGTGGTAGATGATGTGGGGGTTCTAAAACTGTCACAGAAGCAGGACAGTGACAGTGGTAGATGATGTGGTGGGGCAGTTTCTAAAACTGTCACAGAAGCAGTACAGTGACAGTGGTAGATGATCTGGGGTGGGTTCTAAAACTGTCACAGAAGCAGGACAGTGACAGTGGTAGATGATGTGGGGGTCTAAAACTGTCACATAAGCAGGACAGTGACAGTGGTAGATGATGTGGGGTTCTAAAACTGTCACAGAAGCAGGACAGTGACAGTGGTAGATGATGTGGGGGGTTCTAAAACTGTCACAGAAGCAGGAAGTGACAGTGGTAGATGTGGGGGGTTCTAAAACTGTCACAGAAGCAGGACAATGACAGTGGTAGATGATGTGGAGGGGTTCTAAAACTGTCACAGAAGCAGGACAGTGACAGTGGTAGATGATGTGGGGGAGGGTTTCAAAACTGTCACAGAAGCCGGACAGTGACAGTGGTAGATGATGTGGGGTTCTAAAACTGTCACAGAAGCAGGACAGTGACAGTGGTAGATGATGTGGGGAGGTTTCCAAAACTGTCACATTAGCAGGACAGTGACAGTGGTAGATGATGTGGGGTTCTAAAACTGTCACAGAAGCAGGACAGTGACAGTGGTAGATGATGTGGGGGTCTAAAACTGTCACAGAAGCAGGACAGTGACAGTGGTAGATGATGTGGGGGTTCTAAAACTGTCACAGAAGCAGGACAGTGACAGTGGTAGATGATGTGGGGGTTCTAAAACTGTCACAGAAGCAGGAAGTGACAGTGGTAGATGTGGGGGTTCTAAAACTGTCACAGAAGCAGGACAATGACAGTGGTAGATGATGTGGGGGTTCTAAAACTGTCACAGAAGCAGGACAGTGACAGTGGTAGATGATGTGGGGGAGGGTTTCCAAAACTGTCACAGAAGCCGGACAGTGACAGTGGTAGATGATGTGGGGGGTTCTAAAACTGTCACAGAAGCAGGACAGTGACAGTGGTAGATGATGTAGGGGAGGGGTTTCTAAAACTGTCACAGAAGCAGGACAGTGACAGTGGTAGATGATGTAGGGAGGGTTTCTAAAACTGTCACATAAGAAGGACAGTGACAGTGGTAGATGATGTGGGGGAGGGTTTCTAAAACTGTCACAGAAGCAGGACAGTGACTGTGGTAGATGATATGTAGGGAGGGTTTCTAAAACTGTCACAGAAGCAGGAGTGACAGTGGTAGATGATGTGGGGGGAGGGTTTCTAAAACTGTCACAGAAGCAGGAGAGTGACAGTGGTAGATGATGTGGGGGGGAGGGTTTCTAAAACTGTCACAGAAGCAGGAGTGACTGTGGTAGATGATGTAAGGGGGGGGGCTTCTAAAACTGTCACAGAAGCAGGACAGTGACAGTGGTAGATGATGTAAGGGGGAGGGTTTCCAAAACTGTCACAGAAGCAGGACAGTTGACCCGCTGATAGCCTCTTTTGGAGAGACAGTTGACCCGCTGATAGCCTCTCTTGGAGAGACAGTTGACCCGCTGATAGCCTCTCTTGGAGAGACAGTTGACCCGCTGATAGCCTCTCTTGGAGAGACAGTTGACCTGCTGATAGCCTCTCTTGGAGAGACAGTTGACCCGCTGATAGCCTCTCTTGGAGAGACAGTTGACCTGCTGATAGCCTCTCTTGGAGAGACAGTTGACCCGCTGATAGCCTCTCTTGAGAGACAGTTGACCCGCTGATAGCCTCTCTTGGAGAGACAGTTGACCCGCTGATAGCCTCTCTTGGAGGGACAGTTGACCCGCTGATAGCCTCTCTTGGAGAGACAGTTGACCCGCTGATAGCCTCTCTTGGAGAGACAGTTGACCCGCTGATAGCCTCTCTTGGAGAGACAGTTGACCCGCTGATAGCCTCTCTTGGAGAGACAGTTGACCCGCTGATAGCCTCTCTTGGAGAGACAGTTGACCCACTGATAGCCTCTCTTGGAGAGACAGTTGACCCGCTGATAGCCTCTCTTGGAGAGACAGTTGACCCGCTGATAGCCTCTCTTGGAGAGACAGTTGACCCGCTGATAGCCACTCTTTTCCACTGAGAAAACGTTTTTCACTTTCTCATAAGATAACTGGGTAAATTCGGTAACATGTAGGGTGTGTTTCTCTGGAGTTAAGACAATTGTGGAGGGTGGCGGTGGATGGAGGGTAGCGGTGGATGGAGGGTGGCGGTGGATGGAGTGTGGCGGTGGATGGAGTGTGGCGGTGGATGTAGGGTGGCGGTGGAGGGAGTTAGGGTGGCGGAGGATGGAGTGTGGCGGTGGATGGAGGGTGGCGGTGGACAGTGTGGCGGTGGATGGAGGGTGGCTGTGGATAAAGTGTGGCGGTGGATGGAGGGTGGCGGCGGATGGAGGGTGGCGGTGGAGGGAGTTAGGGTGGCGGTGGATGGAGGGTGGCGGTGGATGGAGAGTGGCGGTGGATGGAGGATGGCGGTGGATGGAGTGTGGCGGTGGATGGAGGGTGGCGGTGGATGGAGGTTGGTGGTGGAGGGAGGGTAACGGGGGATGGAGGGTGGCGGTGGACGAAGGGAGGCGGTGGATGGAGGGTGGTGGTGGAGAGAGTTAGGGTGGCGGAGGATGGAGTGTGGCGGTGGATGAAGTGTGGCGGTGGATGGAGGGTGGCGGTGGATGGAGGTTGGCGGTGGATGGAGGGTGGTGGTGGAGGGATTTAGGGTGGCGGAGGATGGAGTGTGGCGGTGGATGGAGGGTGGCGGTGAAGGGAGGGTGGCGGTGGAGGGAGGGTGTTGGTGCAGGGAGGGTGGCGGTGGAAGGAGTTAGGGTGGCGGAGGATGGAGTGTGGCGGTAGATGGAGGGTGGCGGTGGAGGGAGTTAGGGTGGCGGATGATGGAGTGTGGCGGTGGAGGGAGTTAGGGTGGCGGAGGATGGAGTGTGGCGGTAGATGGAGTGTGGCGGTGGATGAAGGGTGGTGGTGGAGGGAGGGTGGCAGTAGAGGGAGGGTGGCGGTGGAGGGAGTTAGGGTGGCGGAGGATGGAGTGTGGCGGTGGATGGAGGGTGGCGGTGGAGGGAGTTAGAGTGGCGGAGGATGGAGGGTGGCTGTGGAAGGAGTTAGGGTGGTGGAGGATGGAGGGTGGCGGTGGAGGGAGTTAGGGTGGTGGAGGATGGAGTGTGGCGGTAGATGGAGGATGAAGGGTGGCAGAGGATGGAGTGTGGCGGTGGATGGAGTGTGGCGGTGGAGGGATGGAGTGTGGCGGTGGAGGGGTGGAGTGTGGTGGTGGATGGAGTGTGGCAGTGGAGGGAGGGAGGGAATTAGGGAGGGAGGGAGTTATGGTGGCAGATAGTAGTATGTACTATTATCTGCATTGTATGTACTATTATCTGCATTGTATGTACTATTATCTGCATTGTATGTACTATTATCTGCATTGTATGTACTATTATCTGCATTGTATGTACTATTATCTGCATTGTATGTACTATTATCTGCATTGTATGTACTATTCTGCAATATAAACCGAGGATGGAAGATCTATGTATTAGAAAATCAGTGTTTATATTGATTGCATGACCTAGACCTTGGACACCGCAGGTACGAGTTTCAGTGTTGGTGAGAGTTGCTGCTGCTGGTGTTGACGGTGAGAACACATCCACACCTCGAAAAGAGGAAATATTTTTGTACTGTTACCAGGTCACTGTTGATAGAACGGATGTGGGAAATGTGTGTCTGCTCTGCATAACTTACAACTATATACTACATCAAACTCTTGATAACATGGAAGGATCCGGATTGGCTGACATCATAAACCTGGCAGTAATTGAAAAACCTCGAGTTCTGTGTAATGGTGTTGGTTATGATTTCAGCTGATACCAAGAAGAGTCAGTTAAGTTGGTATGGTATGTCACGAGTGTTTGCCAATGTCTTTATCTGTAACCTGTAAATGTTGTCGGCTGGAGGGAAAAACAATTTCGTTCAGACTATCTAAGAAATACGTTGTGAAGGAGAATGTGTCGAAGTCATTTGCACTATGGCTTCAAGTTATTCTCTCCAGTAATAATTAAACAATCTTGAAATCGACCAAGTGTTGTGGGAGAAACCTGGAGCCTCATCATCGCAGAATGAAGGTGAGCGGCATCACAAGTTTCAGGGTTAAGGTAGTGTAGTCAGTCAACCAGGTGTTGACCGAAAGTGATACCGGCGTCTGGGGAGGATTAGTGGGCGTGCCAGGGTAAGGAGTGTGTGTGCAGGGATCAGGGACCCCGGAGGAGACAACATCAACATGACATTAAATGACAGATCTTTCTTAAAAGGACAACTCAGAGGAAAAACAAAAAGAAACCGTAATCTTTCCCCTAAAATCACGGTGCTGATGCTCCATGGAAACCACCCACTACACTTCCCTGCATATCAGGATTCTCAGCACACCAGAATGGCACCTGAGCTGACTCAGCTAGGCTCGGCCAACAACACTTGTTGACTGCCTGTTACGGGACTCGCCCTTACCCATCATTATATACTTTAGCATATGGCAGTAGAAAATGTCTTTATCATTATTATGAAAATAAGCGTTATATTGGCAAGTGGTATGTCTCCTGTACATCTAGGTAGGGTATTATGTGACGTATAGTTAACTATCCATCCGCTCGTTAACAGGTCAGTAATTCCCGCCTTACCACGTCATCGTACCCAATGAGGGGGGCCACCTGCTACACAGCTGGCAGTATCTATTCAGCGAGTCAGACAGAGAGACCGAGAGAGTATTCTGTAGTCAGCAAGCAGTGATCTGTCCGTGATCAGTCATTCAGTCATCATCGAGTCAACAATCAGTGATCAGTCAATGATCCGTCTGTGAGCATTCAGTCCTCAGTGAGACTTTCATGGTGAGAACTGTCCTCTCACTTTTCCTGAGAAGCACCTTGGATTTATTCTTCTGACCTTTGTGAGGTTCCTGTGTGAGCCTCTAGTACCTTGAGTGGTGTTTGTCTCTGTTGCCGCTCAAAGCAAGTGAGTGCGCTGTAGTAAGTGAGACGCTGAGGTTCGTCTCTGTTGCCGCTCAAAGCAAGTGAGTGCGCTGTAGTAAGTGAGACGCTGAGGTTCGTCTGTTGCCGCTCAAAGCAAGTGAGTGCACTGTAGTAAGTGAGACTTTGGAATATGTCACTAATAGCGCTCATAGCAAGAGTGAGTGTTGTGCAGTTGTGGAGACTTTGGAATATGTCTCTAATGGCGCTCACATCAAGAGTGTTGCAACTTTGGAGACTTTGGAATATGTCTCTAGTGGCGCTCATAGTAAGAGGTGTGTGCTGTATTGCAGACGCTAGAGTTTTCCTCTAGATTTACTAGAAACGAGTTTGAGCGACATAGTCTTAAAAGACGACTGTGTGTATATGTCCTTGGAAACATTCATTGGAAAACTTCTTAAGTGCGTAAACATTTCTATTCCATTTATTGCTCTGAAAGTGGTTATTAATTAAGAGATTGTGAATAGTCTACGTTCTAGATACATTACGGTGATAATGGATTAATAAGTGTTATGCTTTCAGACTCAGTGTGAAGAGTCAAGTTATATGTTAAGTGAATAGAACGTCTTGCAATTTTAAAGCCATTTAGTGTAATAGATGAGAATGAAGATTGAATGTTGCACCCTTCATTAATAAGTGAACTTAAGATAAACTCGTCTGTAAATATTGTTTCATGATGACATCATTTTAAATATTTTATATAAAGCTTTCTACGGATTATTAAGTTAATAAAAACCAGAAAGAATTATTGTGATTATTTCGTTCCTATTGCTCCCTTTTCATTTCTTTTGTAACTTGATGTTAAAGTCTTGTTACATTGTTACTGGCCTGGGCGGAACAGGCCCTATAAAGGCCCAGGTTTGTAACAAGTGGGGGCCTGTCCGGGATGCTTTGATCCAAGGAAAAGGGAACAATGAGGAACAGAAATTCTTTCTGGTTAAATTGGATGACCTTAAGAAATAGTATGGCAATCTGTAAAGAGAAATCTCCGGAATGAAAAGTTGCTAATTTTCGAGGTTGACTCTCAAAAAGGATGGCTTCTGATGTTTGGCTCGCTTACCGCTCTCCCAGAAGATAAGCAACCACATGGGATAAGTAACTATGCTTCTTCCCCTTTTTGCTATCGGTATTGGCGACTCCATAATTGGGCAGTGAAAAAGTGCTTGGGAGCTTGGTCTTGGTAAGTGCTTCCCTTTACAGTTGGAGATCTGCGGATTGATTTGTTTCCCTCTGTTGTAAGCCAGGGTCTTAGTACCTGTAAGCCAGTGTTCTCGTAGTACCTTTAAGCCAGGGTCTTAGTACCTGTAAGCTAGGGTTCTCATAGTACCTGTAGCCCAGGGTCCCGCAGTACCTGTAACCTAGTTTCCGGAGTATCCACATGACGGGAGTTAGCATGGTTGGTGCTGTTGTTTTCGCCCTTAGTATTAAGGCCAAGAACCTTTTGTCATTTTGTGAGTCCCTGCTGTCCTGGGACGAAGCATATCATTCTATTTGGTACTGTATATTGAAAGGATAAAAGTTTAATGATGACATATTGGAACAGAACCTACTTAGGTTCCTTAGTGTTCGTTGCAGATTAATGAAGACTACATTAATCTGCTCTGCAGCCTTGCTGTTGGCATTGTGAGTTCAGCAACTGTTATAGCTATTAATGCTGGTGCCTCTGTGATTTCTGTATATAGAAATCTTGATAGAGCTATTGGTCTTGTTGTCGAGCAGACAAAGATTAAGATGAGAAACAAGACATGTATTTGTTCAAGCTTTTATGGAAACAGTGTGGTATGAGATTATCACCTCCGTTCCTCCGGAACGAGTGTTCAGTGAAGAGGTGGAGAAAAAACTGTAAGGACTATTCTTAGAGAAGTCGGGGTGACACACTATTGTCACGGGTGACACTACAGTCACGGGTGACTCCACACAGAATTCTTCAAAGGAATTCGCCTAACGAAGTAGTAAAAAATGTAAAACTACTGTCAAAGAGACATTAACAAGTGCTTTTAACAGGATGGTTATGCCAGAAAAATCACTGGTTGAGTCGGACTTGTCAGAGGAACTTATGGCAAGCGACATGTGTTTTCTCGTATTGCTTTCCTCATGTGTGAGCCAGCGATTGTTTTCCTGTGTTACTGTCTGAGTCGTTGCTACAGCAAGTTGTGTTGTGACTCAGTTATGAGGACACTTAAAGTGGTTCATCTGAATCTTAAGACATGCTTTGAAAACTACGGTTTTCTCGCCATATTGTCTCGTGCTGCTGCATTTCTTCTGAGTATCTCGTTTGGAACTCCTTCATCGCCTGGAAGAAGTCATTTTGGAGGTATTCATGTCCAGCAAACTGACATGAACGTAGAGATGTGATCGCCACTTCTCAACAGTGTCAGGTCCACAGTTTGTGGCCCGTTTGTATAAAAAGCTTCGGCAGTTGATGCTTAGCCGACTGTTCAAATCACCCGATTGTTTCTCTGACTTCAGTATACTTCATCGAGCTAGCGTTTTGATTGAACATGTATAAATTATATGTTCACGATGTATCTGCTGTGTCAAGCTCTCTCTCGCCGACTTCAGTCTTCACTGGTAAAGTGTTTTGACTAATCTAGTGTTTATATGTTCATCGTGTATCTGCTAGTGTCAACTTTGTGTTCAGCAAGCGGTTGCTGGTTAGAAAAGTATATCTGAAAAGAACTTCATGAGGTAATGTCTGAGGTGTCACAACCTCTTGACTTCTTTTCTGGTTTCGGAGCAGTGTTGTGAGCTCCCGCTACCGGACCCATTCGCTTCTTCAGTGCTTTAGAAGAAAGTGCTGGTGTTGACTAGGCGACATTATTCGTCTATGACGCTAGTAAGGTACTCTGTAATGATAATCCTAAGACTGACTCAAGACTTCTGCTGTTCCTGCTATGTTGAGTTGGACAAGATGCGGTGGACATCACCGTCAGTGTACGTATCCGGAAGTAGTGGATTGTCTCAACGGACCTTGCGAAGGAGTGCAGAGCTGCGATGCTACAACATGTATATTACGCAGCTGCCATCGCATCTTTGGCCGCTCCTCCACAAGCTCCGTGGACGATACTTCCTTACTATTAAAGTTCTTGGTGCGACCTGTGGTCGTGAGGGGAGGTGTTACGGACTCGCCCTTACCCAT
This sequence comes from Cherax destructor, assembly GCA_009830355.1. Classification (NCBI taxonomy): domain Eukaryota; kingdom Metazoa; phylum Arthropoda; class Malacostraca; order Decapoda; family Parastacidae; genus Cherax; species Cherax destructor. The sequence continues at coordinate 24,714 of WNWK01023126.1, forward strand.
CATTATATACTTTAGCATATGGCAGTAGAAAATGTCTTTATCATTATTATGAAAATAAGCGTTATATTGGCAAGTGGTATGTCTCCTGTACATCTAGGTAGGGTATTATGTGACGTATAGTTAACTATCCATCCGCTCGTTAACAGGTCAGTAATTCCCGCCTTACCACGTCATCGACCCAATGAGGGGGCCACCTGCTACACAGCTGGCAGTATCTATTCAGCGAGTCAGACAGAGAGACCGAGAGAGTATTCTGTAGTCAGCAAGCAGTGATCTGTCCGTGATCAGTCATTCAGTCATCATCGAGTCAACAATCAGTGATCAGTCAATGATCCGTCTGTGAGCATTCAGTCCTCAGTGAGACTTTCATGGTGAGAACTGTCCTCTCACTTTTCCTGAGAAGCACCTTGGATTTATTCTTCTGACCTTGTGAGGTTCCTGTGTGAGCCTCCAGTACCTTGAGTGGTGTTTGTCTCTGTTGCCGCTCAAAGCAAGTGAGTGCGCTGTAGTAAGTGAGACGCTGAGGTTCGTCTCTGTTGCCGCTCAAAGCAAGTGAGTGCGCTGTAGTAAGTGAGACGCTGAGGTTCGTCTCTGTTGCCGCTCAAAGCAAGCAAGTGAGTGCACTGTAGTGAGACGCTGAAGTTCGTCTCTGTTGCCGCTCAAAGCAAGTGAGTGCGCTGTAGTAAGTGAGACGCTGAGGTTCGTCTGTTGCCGCTCAAAGCAAGTGAGTGCACTGTAGTAAGTGAGACTTTGGAATATGTCACTAATAGCGCTCATAGCAAGAGTGAGTGTTGTGCAGTTGTGGAGACTTTGGAATATGTCTCTAATGGCGCTCACATCAAGAGTGTTGCAACTTTGGAGACTTTGGAATATGTCTCTAGTGGCGCTCATAGTAAGAGGTGTGTGCTGTATTGCAGACGCTAGAGTTTTCCTCTAGATTTACTAGAAACGAGTTTGAGCGACATAGTCTCAAAAGACGACTGTGTGTATATGTCCTTGGAAACATTCATTGGAAAACTTCTTAAGTGCGTAAACATTTCTATTCCATTTATTGCTCTGAAAGTGGTTATTAATTAAGAGATTGTGAATAGTCTACGTTCTAGATACATTACGGTGATAATGGATTAATAAGTGTTATGCTTTCAGACTCAGTGTGAAGAGTCAAGTTATATGTTAAGTGAATAGAACGTCTTGCAATTTTAAAGCCATTTAGTGTAATAGATGAGAATGAAGATTGAATGTTGCACCCTTCATTAATAAGTGAACTTAAGATAAACTCGTCTGTAAATATTGTTTCATGATGACATCATTTTAAATATTTTATATAAAGCTTTCTACGGATTATTAAGTTAATAAAAACCAGAAAGAATTATTGTGATTATTTCGTTCCTATTGCTCCCTTTTCATTTCTTTTGTAACTTGATGTTAAAGTCTTGTTACATTGTTACTGGCCTGGGCGGAACAGGCCCTAGAAAGGCCCAGGTTTGTAACAAGTGGGGCCTGTCCGGGATGCTTTGATCCAAGGAAAAGGGAACAATGAGGAACAGAAATTCTTTCTGGTTAAATTGGATGACCTTAAGAAATAGTATGGCAATCTGTAAAGAGAAATCTCCGGAATGAAAAGTTGCTAATTTTCGAGGTTGACTCTCAAAAAGGATGGCTTCTGATGTTTGGCTCGCTTACCGCTCTCCCAGAAGATAAGCAACCACATGGGATAAGTAACTATGCTTCTTCCCTTTTGCTATCGGTATTGGCGACTCCATAATTGGGCAGTGAAAAAGTGCTTGGGAGCTTGGTCTTGGTAAGTGCTTCCCTTTACAGTTGGAGATCTGCGGATTGATTTGTTTCCTCTGTTGTAAGCCAGGGTCTTAGTACCTGTAAGCCAGTGTTCTCGTAGTACCTCTAAGCCAGGGTCTTAGTACCTGTAAGCTAGTTTTCTCATAGTACCTGTAGCCCAGGGTCCCGCAGTACCTGTAACCTAGTTTCCGGAGTATCCACATGACGGGAGTTAGCATGGTTGGTGCTGTTGTTTTCGCCCTTAGTATTAAGGCCAAGAACCTTTTGTCATTTTGTGAGTCCCTGCTGTCCTGGGACGAAGCATATCATTCTATTTGGTACTGTATATTGAAAGGATAAAAGTTTAATGATGACATATTGGAACAGAACCTACTTAGGTTCCTTAGTGTTCGTTGCAGATTAATGAAGACTACATTAATCTGTTCTGCAGCCTTGCTGTTGGCATTGTGAGTTCAGCAACTGTTATAGCTATTAATGCTGGTGCCTCTGTGATTTCTGTATATAGAAATCTTGATAGAGCTATTGGTCTTGTTGTCGAGCAGACAAAGATTAAGATGAGAAACAAGACATGTATTTGTTCAAGCTTTTATGGAAACAGTGTGGTATGAGATTATCACCTCCGTTCCTCCGGAACGAGTGTTCAGTGAAGAGGTGGAGAAAAAACTGTAAGGACTATTCTTAGAGAAGTCGGGGTGACACACTATTGTCACGGGTGACACTACAGTCACGGGTGACTCCACACAGAATTCTTCAAAGGAATTCGCCTAAGGAAGTAGTAAAAAATGTAAAACTACTGTCAAAGAGACATTAACAAGTGCTTTTAACAGGATGGTTATGCCAGAAAAGTCACTGGTTGAGTCGGACTTGTCAGAGGAACTTATGGCAAGCGACATGTGTTTTCTCGTATTGCTTTCCTCATGTGTGAGCCAGCGATTGTTTTCCTGTGTTACTGTCTGAGTCATTGCTACAGCAAGTTGTGTTGTGACTCAGTTATGAGGACACTTAAAGTGGTTCATCTGAATCTTAAGACATGCTTTGAAAACTACGGTTTTCTCGCCATATTGTCTCGTGCTGCTGCATTTCTTCTGAGTATCTCGTTTGGAACTCCTTCATCGCCTGGAAGAAGTCATTTTGGAGGTATTCATGTCCAGCAAACTGACATGAACGTAGAGACGTGATCGCCACTTCTCAACAGTGTCAGGTCCACAGTTTGTGGCTCGTTTGTATAAAAAGCTTCGGCAGTTGATGCTTAGCCGACTGTTCAAATCACCCGATTGTTTCTCTGACTTCAGTATACTTCATCGAGCTAGCGTTTTGATTGAACATGTATAAATTATATGTTCACGATGTATCTGCTGTGTCAAGCTCTCTCTCGCCGACTTCAGTCTTCACTGGTAAAGTGTTTTGACTAATCTAGTGTTTATATGTTCATCGTGTATCTGCTAGTGTCAACTTTGTGTTCAGCAAGCGGTTGCTGGTTAGAAAAGTATATCTGAAAAGAACTTCATGAGGTAATGTCTGAGGTGTCACAACCTCTTGACTTCTTTTCTGGTTTCGGAGCAGTGTTGTGAGCTCCCGCTACCGGACCCATTCGCTTCTTCAGTGCTTTAGAAGAAAGTGCTGGTGTTGACTAGGCGACATTATTCGTCTATGAAGCTAGTAAGGTACTCTGTAATGATAATCCTAAGACTGACTCAAGACTTCTGCTGTTCCTGCTATGTTGAGTTGGACAAGATGCGGTGGACATCACCGTCAGTGTACGTATCCGGAAGTAGTGGATTGTCTCAACGGACCTTGCGAAGGAGTGCAGAGCTGCGATGCTACAACATGTATATTACGCAGCTGCCATCGCATCTTTGGCCGCTCCTCCACAAGCTCCGTGGACGATACTTCCTTACTATTAAAGTTCTTGGTGCGACCTGTGGTCGTGAGGGGGAGGTGTTACGGGACTCGCCCTTACCCATCATTATATACTTTAGCATATGGCAGTAGAAAATGTCTTTATCATTATTATGAAAATAAGCGTTATATTGGCAAGTGGTATGTCTCCTGTACATCTAGGTAGGGTATTATGTGACGTATAGTTAACTATCCATCCGCTCGTTAACAGGTCAGTAATTCCCGCCTTACCACGTCATCGTACCCAATGAGGGGGGCCACCTGCTACACAGCTGGCAGTATCTATTCAGCGAGTCAGACAGAGAGACCGAGAGAGTATTCTGTAGTCAGCAAGCAGTGATCTGTCCGTGATCAGTCATTCAGTCATCATCGAGTCAACAATCAGTGATCAGTCAATGATCCGTCTGTGAGCATTCAGTCCTCAGTGAGACTTTCATGGTGAGAACTGTCCTCTCACTTTTCCTGAGAAGCACCTTGGATTTATTCTTCTGACCTTTGTGAGGTTCCTGTGTGAGCCTCCAGTACCTTGAGTGGTGTTTGTCTCTGTTGCCGCTCAAAGCAAGTGAGTGCGCTGTAGTAAGTGAGACGCTGAGGTTCGTCTCTGTTGCCGCTCAAAGCAAGTGAGTGCGCTGTAGTAAGTGAGACGCTGAGGTTCGTCTCTGTTGCCGCTCAAAGCAAGCAAGTGAGTGCACTGTAGTGAGACGCTGAAGTTCGTCTCTGTTGCCGCTCAAAGCAAGTGAGTGCGCTGTAGTAAGTGAGACGCTGAGGTTCGTCTGTTGCCGCTCAAAGCAAGTGAGTGCACTGTAGTAAGTGAGACTTTGGAATATGTCACTAATAGCGCTCATAGCAAGAGTGAGTGTTGTGCAGTTGTGGAGACTTTGGAATATGTCTCTAATGGCGCTCACATCAAGAGTGTTGCAACTTTGGAGACTTTGGAATATGTCTCTAGTGGCGCTCATAGTAAGAGGTGTGTGCTGTATTGCAGACGCTAGAGTTTTCCTCTAGATTTACTAGAAACGAGTTTGAGCGACATAGTCTCAAAAGACGACTGTGTGTATATGTCCTTGGAAACATTCATTGGAAAACTTCTTAAGTGCGTAAACATTTCTATTCCATTTATTGCTCTGAAAGTGGTTATTAATTAAGAGATTGTGAATAGTCTACGTTCTAGATACATTACGGTGATAATGGATTAATAAGTGTTATGCTTTCAGACTCAGTGTGAAGAGTCAAGTTATATGTTAAGTGAATAGAACGTCTTGCAATTTTAAAGCCATTTAGTGTAATAGATGAGAATGAAGATTGAATGTTGCACCCTTCATTAATAAGTGAACTTAAGATAAACTCGTCTGTAAATATTGTTTCATGATGACATCATTTTAAATATTTTATATAAAGCTTTCTACGGATTATTAAGTTAATAAAAACCAGAAAGAATTATTGTGATTATTTCGTTCCTATTGCTCCCTTTTCATTTCTTTTGTAACTTGATGTTAAAGTCTTGTTACATTGTTACTGGCCTGGGCGGAACAGGCCCTAGAAAGGCCCAGGTTTGTAACACTGCCACACCGGGAGTCATACCCCGGTCACAGTCTTCCCCGGATACGAAAGCGGACTAAGAGTTGAATTACTATGTGGAAATATTTTCCCAATAAGGAGGGGGAGGAAAAATGTATTTATCTGGCATTTATATTCGATCCGAAGAAGAAGGCAATAGGTCTACTAAGGGACCCCTTCCCCTTAATTAGAAAACTGCATAGACAGATGTTAGCAACTGATGAGTTAGAAAACGTTGAGTAAAATGTCTGAGAAGTATTTTGGCTTTTAGTATATGTTTCCTGGGTATTACTAAGACTGAGAATTTAAAAGAGCTTGTTGAAGATTTGAGTGAACGGTATTTGGTCTAGGTCTTTGGAGCAAATTTGGGAGACGCAGGAGCCTAGTGAACGTGTTTAACAGGACACTCAAACCACGGTGAAGAGCCATCACAAGATCATGAAGCCATGATGTGTTATTAAATTAAACCATACCACGGGTGGGGTTAGAACCCGCGATCAGAATCGTGTCATTACGATTTCGTGAGTCGTGCAATAATAAATTTATCTGGGGTTTAATTTTGTAAGGACCCAAAGAACTTGAGAAAACGCCTATCAAATATATTCTCTTTTGTAGCACATACAGTGTGAATGTTCTCAGGGCTGATCTAGGATATAAGCTGTCTGGGAATTAGCGTGTGGGTGATACCGAGCACATGACTCACTGCAGTGTTTTAGAATCTCAGGTTGAAGTGTTTAAGAAGGAGGTTCTACTTCTTCAGGAGGAAAATAGGAGGCTGAAGCTTCGCCTAGATGGGTGTGGGAGTGAGTGTGAGATGGTTGGAGCTGGTAAGGAGGAAATGGTTACCAACAGTGAAAGTGGCAGCCGCTTTAAGTGGCAAGTGGTTCACAATTCAGGAAGAAGGAAGATAAAGAAGGTTAACAGAGAAGATGTGAAGGTAGGAAATCGATTCTCTGTTCTCCAGGACGAGTGTACTTCAGTGGCCAGTGAAGGTAAAGGTACTACTTCCCCTGATAATAGAAGTAAGAGAATTCTTGTGGTAGGTGACTCACAGGTAAGATATATGGACTGTGCTTTCTGGAATAAGAAGGTGAGAGAGAGGGTTTGCTTCCCTGGAGCTGGTGTTGGTGACATAGTCAACAGGCTGGATAATATCATGTCAGGTAATGGGAACAAGCCCATTATATGTCTCAGTGCTGGTGGAAATGATATTGGGAAGGGTAGGAGAGAAGAGCTGCTGGATAAGTACAGGTCAGCTATAGAGCTAATCAAGTCTAAGGAAGGGGTCCCAATTATATGTAGCATCTTGCCTAGAAGGAGAGTGGGAAATGAATGGTTGTCTAGGGCAATTGGTGTAAATTGCTGGCTAGACAGATACTGCAAGGAACTTGCAGTCCCATTCATTGACAACTGGGACAACTTTTATGGCAAACATGATATGTATGCAAGGGATGGGATACATCTCTCTGGGACAGGGGTGGAAGCACTTGCCAACTCGATTGAGAGGGCCATTGCTGACATGCCTAGGATTTTAAACTG
>WNWK01023127.1:0-31502 GCA_009830355.1 Cherax destructor
TAAATTTGCTGATGATACAAAAATAGGCCGTATGATTCATTCTGAGGAGGATACCAGTGAACTCCAGGAGGATTTGGACAAATTAATGTCTTGGTCTGAAAAGTGGCAGATGAAGTTCAATGTGGACAAGTGTAAGGTACTAGTCCGTGGTAATGAAAATATCCCTCGAATTTATAAACTAGGTGAAGTAGAGCTTGATCATACAGAATGTGAAAAAGACTTGGGAGTCATGGTAAGCAGGAATCTAAAGCCAAGACAACAGTGCATAAGTGTGCGCAATAAGGCTAACAGATTACTAGGATTTATTTCAAGAAGTATAAGCAACAGAAGTCCAAAAGTTATTTTACAGCTCTATACATCACTAGTGAGACCTCATTTGGATTATGCAGCTCAGTTTTGGTCTCCTTACTACAGGATGGATATAGATTCATTGGAGAACATACAAAGAAGAATGACTAAAATGATTTACAGTATAAGAAATCTCCCGTATGAAGATAGACTTAGAGCTGTCGAATCTCCACTCTCTGGAGAGACGTAGAATGAGGGGAGATATCATCGAGGTGTACAAGTGGATGATGGGCATAAACAAAGGAGATATTAATAAAATACTGAGGATATCGAACCAAGTAAGAACCAGAAATAACGGATTTAAATTGGATAAATTTAGATTTAGAAAGGACATAGGCAAGTACTGGTTTTCGAACAGAGTTGTAGATGCGTGGAACAATCTTCCGAGTACTGTGATAGAGGCTAGGACCTTGGGTGGCTTTAAAAAGAGATTGGACATATATATGAGTGGGAGGGGCTGGGTTTGATTGGTGTCGTGAGTACGGGAATAAATTCTTAGGTAGTAGTGGTTTTGATATGGACCTGCCTTGTATGGGCCAGTAGGCCTTCTGCAGTGTTCCTCCATTCTTATGTTCTTAATGCTATGTATTAATTTAGTCATTCTACGCTGAATGTTTTCTAACGAATTTATGTCCATTCTGTAATATGGAGACCAGAACTGAGCTGCGTAATCTAGGTGAGGCCTTACTAATGATGTATAAAGCTGTAATATAACCTCTGGACTTCTGTTGCTAACACTTCTTGATATAAATCCCAGTAATCTATTTGCCTTATTACGTACGCTTAGGCATTGCTGTCTTGGTTTAAGGTTGCTGCTTACCATCACCCCCAAGTCCTTCTCGCAATCTGTATGGCTAAGTTCTACGTTATTTAACTTATAAGTGCTTGGGTTATGGACACTCCTGAGCTTCAGAACCTTGCATTTATCTACATTGAACTGCATCTACCACTTTTCTGACCACGAATTAAGTTTGTCTAAATCTTCCTGAAGTTTTATGACATCTATGTTTGAATCAATTATCCTACCTATCTTCGTGTCGTCGGCGAATTTGCTCATATCACTAGTAATTCCCTCGTCAAGGTCATTGATATATATTATAAATAACAATGGGCCTAAGTCTGATCCCTGTGGAACACCACTTGTTACAAGTCCCCATTCGGATTTAACCCCATTTATGCCCACTCTCTTCTTCCTATTGGTGAGCCATGACTCGATCCATGACAGCACTTTTCCCCCAATGCCATGAGACTGTGAGGTGTAGTCTTGCCCCTTTTATAGTACCTTGATAATGTGAGTAGTCACGAAAGCGCTTGGTATTCCTCTATTTTTTCATAGTGGTTGTCTTGCATATTTTGATATCACCTGTTTACTGTGATCTTTTTGCAAATATATATATATATATATATATATATATATATATATATATATATATATATATATATATATATATATATATATATATATATATATATATGTCGTGCCGATTAGGTAAAACTTGGATTTTTGCTTAAATAGCAACGCTCACCTTGCCATATAAGACAAGTGAAAATTTGTGTATGCAATAATTTCGCCAAAATCATTCTGAACATAACGAAAAATATATTTCATTGTGTTTCTTCATTATTAAATTAATGTTAACGTATCTAAAATATATTTAGTTGGGTAAGGCTAAATTAAATTGCGCTTGTTGTATTAAGGTTAGGTAGGTTTTCAAAGTTTCTCTTGGTACAAAATTATAAATTCTTACATTAACATAAATGAAAAAAAATATATATTTAAACGTGTAAGAGAAATTTTTAGAAAGGACTTAATTTTAGATGAGTTCTTGCTAATTGATCAGTTTTACCTAATCGGCACGACATATATATATATATATATATATATATGTCGTGCCGATTAGGTAAAACTGATCAATTAGCAAGAACTCATCTAAAATTAAGTCCTTTCTAAAAATTTCTCTTACACGTTTAAATATATATTTTTTTTCATTTATGTTAATGTAAGAATTTATAATTTTGTACCAAGAGAAACTTTGAAAACCTACCTAACCTTAATACAACAAGCGCAATTTAATTTAGCCTTACCCAACTAAATATATTTTAGATACGTTAACATTAATTTAATAATGCCGATTAGGTAAAACTTGCTATTTTGGCTTAAATAGCAACGCCCACCTTGCCATATAAGACAAGTGAAAATTTGTGTATGCAATAATTTCGCCAAAATCATTTTGAACATAACGAAAAAAATATATTTCATTGTGTTTGTTTATTAATAAATTAATGTTAACGTATCTAAAATATATTTAGTTGGGTTAGGCTAAATTAAATTGCGCTTGTTGTAATAAGGTTAGGTAGGTTTTCAAAGTTTCTCTTGGTACAAAATTATAAATTCTTACATTAACATAAATGAAAAAAATATATCTTTAAACGTATAAGAGAAAATTTTAGAAAGGACTTAATTTTAAATGAGTTCTTGCTAATTGACCAGTTTTACCTAATCGGCACGACAAAATATATATATATATATATATATATATATATATATATATATATATATATATATATATATATATATATATATATATATATATTCGTGCCGATTAGGTAAAACTTGGGATTTTGGCTTAAATAGCAACGCTCACCTTGCCATATTAGACAAGTGAAAATTTGTGTATGCAATAATTTCGCCAAAATCATTTTGAACATAACGAAAAAATATATTTCATTGTGTTTGTTTATTATTAAATTAATGTTAACGTATCTAAAATATATTTAGTTGGGTTAGGCTAAATTAAATTGCGCTTGTTGTAATAAGGTTAGGTAGGTTTTCAAAGTTTCTCTTGTAACAAAATTATAAATTCTTACATTAACATAAATGAAAAAAGTATATCTTTAAACGTATAAGAGAAAATTTTAGAAAGGACTTAATTTTAAATGAGTTCTTGCTAATTGACCAGTTTTACCTAATCGGCACGACATATATATATATATATATATATATATATATATATATATATATATGAGAAGCAACAAGACCTTTGGAGGTGAACATAATGTTATACAGTACCGGCAAGATGTTAATTAAGACGTATGTAGAACAGTTAGGTATCTTCATTCCGAAACATTTCACGTACACAATAGGATTCTGCAGTCAAATACGGAAGAGACAACAGAAACAGGGGAAATGTGAAGACGATGTAATCTGTCCATCACCCTCGAAGTAGTTTTGAGGGGGTCAGTCCCCCAGCCTGGAGAAGAGTTCTGCTCCATAGTCTGGAACAATGTGAAGCTAAAGAATCTGTTTCTGTCGTCTTCAAGATTTTTTCCGCCTCACCTGTGTCATTATATAAGTCTTCATTTTGATGTTTCAGCTTCACATTGTTCCATAATATGAAGCAGGTTTCTTCTCCAGGCTGAGGAATTGACCACTTGCTATTGCTTCGTCAAGATCATTAATGGGCCTAAACCTGACTGTCGTGGAACGCCACATGTGACTGTCGTGGAACGCCACATGTGACTGTCGTGGAACGCCACATGTGACTGTCGTGGAACGCCACATGTGACTGTCGTGGAACGCCACATGTGACTGTCCTGGAACGCCACATGTGACTGTCGTGGAACGCCACATGTGACTGTCCTGGAACGCCACATGTGACTGTCGTGGAGCGCCACATGTGACTGGTCTCCACTCTGATTTTCACCCACATTATGTAGACTCTCTGCTTGCTATAGGTCAGCCACGCCTCGATCATGACAGTACCTTTGCCCCTAATACTGTTAGTTGCCATTTCCCTCACATGAATCTTGGAATTAAATACTGCGTTTTTATTATTTTTTTGTACTATAGAAGTGAACAACGTTCTACGAATGAAACATTCTGAAATAAGTGTCTTAAGTGCTTGGACATAATGTACGTACTTTCTTCAACATTAACACTTAAGAATGATTACAAGTGTCCATAAAAGTGTAAGTTGACTCACCTGGGGCGTGAGGAATGTTTGGCGCATTATAAAGAGTAAGATTAGCCAGCTCATCCTCAGGACGACACTTGCCAGCAATACAAACCCTGTGTGAGCCACAGAAAGATCCCTCAAGCGCAGGATGGGCTGGCTTGGTCACCACACCATTAGTGCAGTATAGATAGGCACACAAATCCTATAAAAAAATTACAACAATTAAGAGAGAGTTTTTCTGAAATAAATTTTCAACTCCTGGTGATATGTCGCGCCGAATAGGTAAAACTGGTTAATTAGCAAGAACTCATTTAAAATTAAGTCCTTTCTAAAAATTTATTTTGTACGTTTAAATATAAATTATTTCACTTATGTTAATGTAAAAATTAATAATTTTGTACTAAAAGAGGCTTAGAAAATTTACCTAAGTTTATTATAATAACCGCAATTTAATAAGGCCTAATCCAACTAAATATATTTTAGATAAGTTTACAATAATTTAATAATAAACAAACACAATGAAATATATTTTTATCGATAGGTTCAGAATGATTTTTGTGAAATTATTGCATTCACAAATTTTCGCTTGCCTTATTTGGCAAGAAGAAAGTTTTACCTATTCGGCACGACATATATATATAGAGATATATATATGTCGTGAAAATCTCATCCAGCTCCTCCGAGCTGGGGCGCGTGCCCAGAATACAGCATGCATTACCCCTCTGAACAGCAGCGCTGAGTCGCTGGAACAGAAAACTTGCTGCCCTGGGATCCCTAGTAACCCTGTTGAGTCTTTTGCCCAGCTCCTTGAGGAACTTAGATGCACTCTTTCCCCATGAGCCAAGGGTCTCTGAACCTATGGGAACAAACATATAATGATGGGCAAGTTCTCCATATTTTCTTGACTTCTAGGACTCAATGAAGGTGGCTGCTGTCCCTCCTTCCTCCCTGGTGTATTGGAGATAGGTATCAGCCAAGGTAGATGCACATGTGTAGTCCCACACCACCTGCTTGCCGTCTGTCCAGGCTTGAAGGGTGATACCATCTGGACGATTTTGGCTGCCATATGATCTGCATAGTTGGGGTGGCTCCCTTACTGCTGGGCATCCGGCTGTTGTGAGGCTCCTCTTGATAATGTTATTAACCTCTTCATGTCTTGCAATCTTTCCCTCGGATTTACGACACACAAGACCATGGTACCCGAATCGGTCTGCTGCTTCACTGCCACAAATACACCTGTGTTCGGTGAGAATAGGGGCGGCAAGTCGAAGGGCAACACCAATGCGGATGGTCTGTGGGTCGAGGCGTGTGCCAAGGCTGGAGTTGGGAACAGCCAAAAGAAAGTTCCCTGCATGAGGAGCTCTCACTGCAAGGAGGCGGGCTCTATCCTTCCCTGACACACTGTGAAGCATTGCTGAGGCTATATTCTTTACAATTGGGCCATCCCAGTGCGACTGTTTGTAGTTGTTGGGGGGAGCAGGCCTGGTTTCAGAGCCTGTTAGATTATCCCAGATCCTGGCTCCATCAAAGAACTTTGGGTCATGAATTCCAATCGTGTCCCTAAGATGTTCAGGGAGAATTGCTGCTACAAGCCCTCTGGATGCAATGCATGAAGACAGGAAAGCAGATAGAGCAATCTGAGATGACTTGCGGACACCAATTCCTCCTAGTCTGACTGGGAGTGTAGCTTGGTCCCACTGCTTCAGGATACTGTCATATTCGTGCAGTATAGGGTTATCATATGAAGGAGCCCATCTTAGGAAATATATATATATAAATCACCAATTGTTTAAAGAAAACAGGCCTTCACTTTAATCATGTCAAAATATCAGAGATTAGGAATCTAGCTAAAAGATCTAGGGCGGCAGTTATATCCATTTCTGGCTTCAGGTGTTGCTGCCTAAGACTAAACCAATCCTTTAGCAATGATGACATTTATTTACCTATTTTTAATGCTAATGACCCCTTACCATATATTGATGATTCTGATTGTTTTATGATAACAGGCCTTCACTTTATTCATGTCAACGCAAGATCACTTCTTCCAAAATTGGCAGAGATTAGGATTCTAGCTAACAGAACTAGAGCGGCAGTTATATCCATCTCTGAATCCTGGTTGGATGATTCGGTGACTGACGACGAGGTCAAAATAGAAGGTTACAATATAAAACCCTTAGATAGAAATAGAAAAAGTGGTGGTGTATGTGCCTACATAAGGAACGACTGAGCCTATAATCCAAGACCTGACTTAAATGACAATAAACTGGAGATTCTATGGTTTGAAGTGTTGCTTTCCATGACCAAACCCATCTTAGTAGGAACTAGTTACCGCCCTCCCACCCATGACCAGTTCTTAGAAGACTTTTTGAGAGTCTTGTCCGGACTTGATAACAATGTGGAGACAGTAATACAGGAAGACTTCAATATCTGTTTTCAACAGCAAAATAACGGGCTATGTAAAATGTATAAGCAAATTATGGATTTAAATAGTTACACTCAACTAATTAATACACCAACCCGGATCACACAGTTCTCAGCCACCCTAATTGACCACATACTTTGTAACCGCTCTGAGAATATTAGTCAGTCAGGCGTCATTACCACAGGTCTTAGTGATCATTTCATCATTTACTGTATCAGGAAAATCACTAGGGAACGGATAGGCCTACACAGGACAATAAAAATTCGGTCAACTAGAAACTACAGTAAGGAAACACTGGTAAATAGGCTACACAATTGTGGCTGGACAGTGATTACAAGTTGCACGGACGTAAATGATGCCTGGGAAAATTTCAAAACAATGTTTACTGCCATCCTTGATAATATTGCACCAGTTAAAGAGGCTAGGATTAAACGAAGAACTGAACCATGGATGACTACTGAGATATTCGATAATATGAAATTCAGAGACCAGTTGATAAAAAGATTTAAGGCAAACAGACAGGATATTGCAGAGCTAAATGAATTCCAAAGGTGACGAACAGAGTACAGAGGCTTATAAAAGGCGCAAAGGCAAGGCACTATTGCTCAAAAATCGAAGAGTACAAGAATAACCCTAGAAAGCTCTGGCAAAAACTAAAACAGTTGGGGTATAGCCATAAACCCGTAGATATATCTAACATAGTACTAAATGTCGATAACGAGGTATGCCACGAAACAACTAAAGTGGCAAATTGTTTTAATTCATAATAGACAACTGTTGCATCAACATTAGTAAGTAAACTACCAGCTGCATCAAATACCTTTAACACAGACTCTGATAAGTTTAAAACATACTATAACTAAGAGCACCGGCCCAGATAACATCCCGTCTAAGTTCCTAAAAGATGGTGCCTCTGAACTGGCAATCTCCATTGCTAACATAATAAATTTGTCCATCACCACTAATACAGTACCAGAGGGGTTCAAGGAGGCCAGAGTTACTCCTATCTTCAAGAAAAATAGTAGGTCTGATGTCAGCAACTATAGGCCTGTTAGTATACTCAGTGTAATATCCAAAATTCTAGAGAGGGCAGTGTACTGTCAAGTAGTTAAGTATCTTAGTGACAACAACATTCTCCATAGTTACCAATCAGGCTTTAGGAGCTCTTACTCAACCGACACCTCCCTAATTAATCTGATGGATTACATGAGAACTGAAATGTTGATAGGGAACCTCATAGGAATGGTAACTTTAAACTTGGGAAATGCCTTCGATACTGTCAACCACAATATATTATGTAAGAAACTTCAAGCTATCGGCATAGGTTCCATAGACTGGTTTAAGTCCTATCTTAGCAATATGAAACAAATTGTCAAAATCAACAAAACAGAATCAGAACCACTGTCGATAAAATGTGGAGTTCCCCAAGAAAGTATTCTCGGTCCCTTATTATTCCTGTGTTATGTAAATGTCATGTCCATCAGTGTCAAGTGCAAACTCCTACTGTATGTGGATGACAGTGCTCTGTTAGTGTCAGGTAAAGTCCCACAAGATATAGCTAATGTATTAACACTGGAACTGGAGTCCTGCAGCAAATTGTTAGTACCCTATGCGGGCCGCCAGCTTCATTGCAGTGCTCCTTTCCTAGAATATGACTGACTCCACTACTACTACTTTCACTACAACTACTACTACTACCCCTTCCACCTGTCATTTATGTTAGTGTGATACACACACAACCCGCACATATAAAAGGGCCGAAACGTCGTCGTAAGCTCCTCCCTTTTATATGTGCGGGTTGTGTGTGTATTGTTCCAGTCACGGTATTGTGCCTTTTTTGTTATTTATGTTAGTGTGACTTTGTAAATGGTCCAAGTCGGACCGAAACGTCGTCGTAAGCTCCTATTTTCTATGTGCGGGTTGTGTGTGTATTACCTAGTAGGAATTAGTTCACCAATCCACTGGTGCAGCTGGTTGTGCTGCTGTTGTCATACACTGGTGCAGCTGGTAGTGCTGCTGTTGTCATACAGAGTGATGGCTCTCATAAAGAGATTGGAGCACGCATCAATAACTGGGCCTCTACCCTTCAAACAGAACTGTTCGCCATACTCCTTGCACTCAAATGCGTCCATGTATCTAAGATTGACACTTTATTTGTAACTGATTCTCTGTCATTCATAAATGCTCTCAACTCATTAAGAATAAATTGTGGCATGCTTGTCTCAGAAGCCAGACACAGGTATGATAAGATTGTGGACATGCTGTGGATTCCATCTCACATTGGTCTTCAGATGCATGATAGAACTGATTAATTGGCTAAGTTTTATGCTTTCAAAGAGGGAGAAGATTACAATCTTGACTTGTCAGTTAGCAGTTTGAGAACAATAATACGAAAATAACTTCAACTGAATTCTATTGACTTAAGATTCAGGGAGATTGACACCAGTCAGTCCATCTATCATCATTTTATCATGCAGGAGGAGTCACATGTCTATGGTGCATCCGACAAAATAAGCAGACTCTTGGATGTCACTACCGCCCGCCTCCGGCTGGGTTATAAGTATCTTTGGCAGGTTAAATCACCACCATCAGATGTAAACCAAACGAAATGTAAACATTGACAGATGGACTATTGTCACACCCTGCGTCAATATGTACTGGAGTGCGATAAAAATAATGAATTCAGAGACAACTCACTCAGAATTGTTCAAGATATGTGAAAATATTTTATCCACAGTGGTATATTACAAACCATTCTGGAAAAATGTCCTGACTTTGCTCCCTGTAAATAAAGCATTACCACATGTGTGTGTGCGCTCACCTTTGCTCACCTAGTTGTGGTTGCAGGGGTCGATTCACAGCTCCTGGAACCGCCTCTTCACTGGTTGCAACTAGGTCACTCCTGCTTCATAAGCTTTATCATACCTCTTCTTAAAGCTATGTATGGATCCTGCCTCAACTACATCACTTCCCAGACTATTCCACTTCCTGACAGCTGTGTGACTGAAGAAATATTTCCTAACATCGCTGTGATTTTTCTGAGTCTTCAGGTTCCAACTGTGACCCCTTGTTGCTGCGTCCCATCTTTGGAACATCCTGTCTCAGTCTACCTTGTCGATTCCCATCAGGAAATATCACCTTCTCTGCCTTCTCCCCCTCACTTACTGCTATCCCTTCTCCCAACAGCTCTCCCCCTTCATTCCTCGGCCCTGCTTGGTGGACTGATAGGGCCTTAGTGTAAGTCTTGTCTCCTTCCTTTCCGTTGAGATCCTCGTTCAGTAGAGGTGTACTTGCTTCAGATGCCATGTCTCCTCTGAGCAATAGTCCAGTAACTCACTTCAGCCTATTTACCTCATATTTTAGGGCCCGTATCCTGGCTTGCGCAGCTTCAGCTTGCGACTCTCATTTATCTTCTCTGTCTCCATTCTCTTCTCCATTTTCAAAGAAAGCTCACCTAGTTTGCTTTCCCACTTTTGTCCCATTCTTTTACCTTGCTCTTCCATCCATTCTTCCTTTTTTTTTTTTTAACAAGTCGGCCGTCTCCCACCGAGGCAGGGTGACCCAAAAAGAAAGAAAATCGCCAAAAAGAAAATACTTTCATCATCATTCAACACTTTCACCTCACTCATACATAATCACTGTCTTTGCAGAGACGCTCAGATACGACAGCTGAGAATAAGTCCCTCCCAACTGTCACTATCCCAGACCCCTCCTTTAAAGTGCAGGCATTGTACTTCCAATTTCCAGGACTCAAGTCCAACTAAATCAATTAACTGGTTTCCCTGAATCCCTCCACAAAATATTACCCTGCTCACTCTCCAACAGCTCGTCAGGTCCCAAAAACCATTTGTCTCCATTCACTCCTATCTAACACGCTCACACATGCTTGCTGAAAGTCCAAGCCCCTCACCCACAAAACCTCCTTTACCCCCTCCCTCCAACCTTTTCGAGGACTACCCCTAGCCCGCCTTCCTTCCCCTACAGATTTATACGCTCTCCAAGTCATTCTACTTTGATCCATTCTCTCTAAATGACCAAACCACCTCAACAACCCCTCTTCAGCCCTCTGACAAATACTTTTAGTAACTCCACACCTCCTCCTAATTTCCACACTCCGAATTTTCTGCATAATATTTACACAATACATTGCCCTTAGACAGGACATCACTGCCTCCAGCCGCCTCCTCGCTGCAGCATTTGCAACCCATGCTTCACACCCATATAAGAATGTTGGTACCACTATACTTTGGTACATTCCTTTCTTTGCCTCAATGGATAACGTTTTTTGTCTCCACAGATACCTCAACGCACCACTCACCATTTTTCCTTCATCAATCCTATGGTTAACCTCATCCTTCATAAACCCATCTGCTGACAAGTCAACTCCCAAATATCTGAAAACATTTACTCCTTCCATAATCCCTCTCTCCAATGTGATATCCAATATTTCTTTTTTTAAATCGTTTGATACCCTCATCACCTTACACTTATCTATGTTCACTTTCAACTTTTTTCCTTTACACACCCTCCCAAACTCGTCCATTAACCTTTGCAATTTTTCTTTAGAATCTCCCATAAGCACAGAATCATCAGCAAAAAGTAACTGTGTCAACTCCCATTTTGTATTTAATTCCCCATAATTGAATCCCACTCCTCTCCCCAACACCCTAGCATTTACTTCTTTTACAACCCCATCTATAAATATATTAAACAACCATGGTGACATTACACATCCCTGTCTAAGACCTACTTTTACCGGGAAGTAATCTCCCTCTCTCCTACACACCCTAACATGAGCCTCACTATCCTCATAAAAACTCTTTACAGCCTTCTGTAACTTTCTACCTATTCCATACACTTGCAACATTTGCCTCATTGCTCCCCTATCCACTCTATCATATGACTTTTCTAAATCCATAAATGCAATGAAAACTTCCCTACCTTTATCTAAATACTGTTCACATATATGCTTCACTGTAAACACTTGATCTACACATCCCCTACCCACTCTAAAGCCTCCTTGCTCATCTGCAATCCTACTCTCTGTCTTACCTCTAATTCTTTCAATAATAACCTTGCCATACACTTTACCTGGTATATTCAGTAAACTTATTCCCCTATAATTCTTACAATCTCTGTTATCTACCTTCCCTTTATATAAAGGAACTATACATGCTCTCTGCCAATCCCTAGGTACCTTCCCCTCTTTCATACATTTATTAAACAGAAATACCAACCACTCTAACACTGTATCCCCCCCTGCTTTTAACATTTCTGTCATGATCCCGTAAGCTTTGATAATTCTATTTACTCATGTGCAATTCCCACTCGAATCCAACCTCTCTCACTCATGAATTTATCCAACCTGCTTTACCCCCTTTCATTCTACGTAATGCCTCACGCACCTCTCCCACACTCACATCCTGCTCTTCTTCACTCCTAAAGAGTGAAGACAGTAAGAGTGTGAGAGTGGAAGAATGAGACAGTAAGAGAGAGTGGGAGAGACAGTACGAGAAAGTGTGAGTGAGAAAGTGGGAGAGTAGGAGATTGAGACAGAAAGAGAGTGGGAGAATGAGAGTGAGAGAGAGAGAGAGAGTGTGTGTGTGTGTACTCACCTAATTGTACTCACCTAATTGTGGTTGCAGGGGTCGAGACTCAGCTTCTGGCCCCGCCTCTTCGCTGTCTGCTACTGGGTCTCTGCTCTCCCTGCTCCATGAGCTTTATCATACCTTGTCTTAAAACTATGTATGGTTTCTGCCTCCACTATATCTTTCTCTAGACTATTCCACTTCCTGACTACTCTGTGGCTGAAGAAATGCTTCCTAACATCTCTTTGACTCATCTGAGTCTTCAGCTTCCAGTTGTGTCCCCTTGTTTCTGTGTTCCCTCTCTGAAACAACCTGTCACTATCTACCTTGTCAATTCCCCGCAGTATTTTGTATGTCGTTATCATGTCTCCTCTGACCCTTCTTTCCTCCAGTGTTGTTAGTCCTATTTCCCTCAATCTTTCTTCATAAGACAGACCCCTGAGTTGTGGAACTAACCTTGTCGCAAACCTTTGCACTTTCTCTAGTTTCCTTACGTGGAAAAATAAACACATAAGCAGTATAATGTGATCCTTTATTGACAACGTTTCGCCCACGCAGTGGGTACAGTCAGGTGGAGAATGCTGGGTCAGGTGGAGAAAGCTGCATGTGAGTCTTAAGTTACACAATGTTTTTAACTATCACACTACTTTTAAGACTCACATGCAGCTTTCTCCACCTGACCCATCATTCTCCACCTGACTGTACCCTATATATATCTCCATGTTGCTCATTTTCCAGGTAGATCTGTCTGTGACTCGATAAAGCCCACTGCGTGGGTGAAACGTTGTCAATAAAGGATCACATTATACTGCTTATGTGTTTATTTTTCCATTGTGTCGGTATTTTATACCATTTATTTCCACAGTTTCTTTACGTGCTTGACCAGGTGTGGGTTCCAGACTGGTGCTGCATATTCTAGTATGGGCCTGACGTATACGGTATACAGTGTCTTGAACGATTCCTTGTTAAGGTAACGGAACGCTAATCTAAGGTTTGCCAGACGCCCATATGCTGCCGCAGTTATCTGGTTGATGTGTGCCTCCGGAGACGTGCTTGGCGTTATACTCACTCCAAGGTCTTTCTCCTTTGCCGAGGTTTGTAGCCTTTGTCCGCCTAGCTTGTACTCTGTCAGCGGTCTTCTTTGCCCTTCTCCGATCCTCATGACTTTGCATTTGGAGGGATTGAATTCGAGAAGCCAACTGCTAGACCAGATGTCGAGCTTGTCCAGGTCTGTTTGCAGCCCTGCCTGGTTCTCTTCCGATGTGATTCTCCTCATTATTTTCACATCATCCACGAATAGAGACACTTCTGAGTCTATCCCGTCCGTCATGTCATTTACATATACCAGGAATAACACTGGTCCTAGGACTGACCCCTGCGGTACACCGCTCGTCACAGGCGCCCACTGTGATACCTCACCACGCACCATGACCCGTTGTTGCCTCCCTTTGAGGTGTTCCCTGATCCATTCCAGTGCCTTTCCTGTTATAACTGCTTGTTCTTCCAACTTCTTTACTAATCTCATGTGAGGAACTGTGTGTGTGTGTGTGTACTCACCTATTTGTACTCACCTATTTTTAGTTGCAGGGGTCGAGACTCAGCTCCTGGACCCGCCTCTTCACTGATCGCTACTAGGTCCTCTCTTTCCCTGCTCCAGGAGCTTTATCACACCTCATCTTAAAACTATGTATTGTTCCTGCCTCCACTACATCACTTGTCAGACTATTCAACTTCCTGACAACTCTATTACTGAAGAAATCCCTTTGACTCATCTGAGTCTTCAACTTCCAATTGTGACTCCTTGTTTCTGTGTCCCATCTCAAGAACATCCTGTCTCCGTCCACCTCATCTATTCCTCGAAGTATTTTGAATGTCGTTATCATGTCACCCCTAACCCTCCTGTCCTCCAGTGTCGTCAGGCCGATTTCCCTTAACCTTTCTTCGTAGGACATTTCCCTTAGCTTTGGAACTAGCCTTGTTGCAAACCTTTGCACTTTCTCTAATTTCTTGACGTGGAAAAATAAACACATAAGCAGTATAATGTGATCCTTTATTAACAACGTTTCGCACACGCAGTGGGCTTTATCGAGTCACAAACAGATCTGTTTGTGACTAGATAAAGCCCACTGCGTGGGCGAAACGTTGTCAATAAAGGATCACATTATACTGCTTATGTGTTTATTTTTCCATTGTGTCGGTATTTTATACCATTTATTTCCAATTTTTTGACGTGCTTGACCAGGTGTGGGTTCCAAACTGGTGCTGCATACTCCAGTATGGGCATGACGTATACGTTGTACAGTCTTAAACGATTCCTCACTGTGGTATCGGAAAGTTATTCTCAGGTTTGCCAGGCGCCCATATGCTGCAGCAGTTATGTGATTGATGTGTGCTTCCGCAGACGTGCTCGGTATTATACTCACCCCAAGATCTTTCTCCTTGATTGAGGTTTGCAGTCTTCTTTGCACTTCCCCGATCTTCATGACTTTGCATTTGGCGGGGTTAAATTCGAGGAGCAGTTGCTGGACCACGTGTCCAGCCTGTCCAGGTCTCTTTGTAGTCCTGCCTGATCCACATCTAATTTAAATTCTCCACATTAACTTCACATCGTCTGCTAACAGGAACAATTCTGAGTCTATCCTTTCCATCATGTCATTCACATATACCAAAAAATAGCACTGGTCCTAGAACTGACCCCTGTGGGAGCCCGCTCGTCACAGGCGCCCACTGTGATGCCTCATCCCATGCCATGACTCATTGTTGCCTCCCTGTCAGGTATTCTCTGATCCTCTCTCAGAGCGAGGAGCCACCCACCAGCACCTCTCTCAGAGTAAAGTTCCACCCACCAGCACCTCTCTCAGAGTAAAGTTCCACCCACCAGCACCTCTCTCAGAATGAGGTGCCACCCACCAGCACCTCTCTCAGAGTGAGGTGCCACCCACCAGCACCTCTCTCAGAGTGAGGTGACACCCACCAGCCCCTCTCTCAGAATGAAGTGCCACCCACCAGTACCTCTCTCAGAGTGAGGTGCTACCCACCAGCACCTCTCTCATAGTGAGGTGCTACCCACCAGCACCTCTCTCAGAGTGAGGTGCTACCCACCAGTACCTCTCTCATAGTGAGGTGCTACCCACCAGCCCCTCTCTCAGAGTGAGGTGCTACCCACCAGCACCTCTCATAGTGAGGTGCTACCCACCAGCACCTCTCTCAGAGTGAGGTGCCACCCACCAGTACCTCTCTCAGAGTAAGGTGCTACCCACCAGCACCTCTCTCAGAGTGAGGTGCCACCCACCAGCCCCTCTCTCAGAATGAAGTACCACCCACCAGTACCTCTCTCAAAGTGAGGTGCTACTCACCAACACCTCTCTCAGAGTGAGGTGCCACCCACCAGCACTTCTCTCAGAGTGAGGGACCACCCACCAGTACCTGTCTCAGAGTGAGGTGCTACTCACCAGCACCTCTCTCAGAATGAGGTGCCACCCACCAGCACCTCTCTCAGAGTGAGGTGCCACCCACCAGTACCTCTTTCATAGTGAGGTGCAACCCACCAGCACCTCTCTTAGAATGAACTGCCACCCACCAGTACCTCTCTCAGAGTGATGGACCACCCACCAGTACCTCTCTCAGAGTGAGGTGCTACCCACCAGCACCTCACTCAGAGGGAGGTGCCACCCACCAGCACCTCTCTCAGAGTGAGGCTACATACTCTGTTGCTATCTTTGCAACATTGCATAGCTCCTGATGACGCACTGAGCTAAATATTTCTACCTCGTGTGGCTTGTCTTGCATATATATATATATATATATATATATATATATATATATATATATATATATATATATATATATATATATATATATATATATATATATATATATATATTATTGTAAAACGAAAGGCTGTAATTGTTTTACATGATGGTAGGATTGCTGGTGTCTTTTTTTCCGTCTCATAAACATGCAAGATTTCAGGTATGTCTTGCTACTTCTACTTACACTTAGGTCACCTTACACATTCATGTACAAGCATATATATACACACCCCTCTGGGTTTTCTTATATTTTATTACTAGTTCTTGTTCTTATTTCCTCTTATGTCCATGGGGAAGTGGAACAGAATTCTTCCTCCGTAAGCCATGCGTGTCGTAAGAGTGGACTAAAATGCCGGGAGCAAGGGGCTAGTAACTCCTTATCCTGTATACATGGCTAAAGTTAAAAAGAGAAAATTTTGTTTTTATCTTTGGGCCACCCCACCTTGGTGGGAAGCGGCCGATTTGTTGTGTGTGTGTGTGTGTGTGTGTACTCACCTAATTGTACTCACCTAATTGTGGTTGCAGGGGTCGAGACTCAGCTCCTGGCCCCGCCTCTTCGCTGTCTGCTACTGGGTCTCTGCTCTCCCTGCTCCATGAGCTTTATCATACCTTGTCTTAAAACTATGTATGGTTCCTGCCTCCACTATATCATTCTCTAGTCCATTCCACTTCCTGACTACTCTGTGGCTGAAGAAATGTTTCCTGACATCCCTTTGACACACGTGTGTGTGTGTGTGTTTGTGTGTGTGTGTGTGTATGTGTGTGTGTGTACACAATCGTAGACAGGCGATCTTAACAATACATGACAAGCCACGGGGGGTTGAAATCTTTAGATTAAGTACTTTCACACTTCTCAGTGCTTCATCAGGAGCTGTGCAATGTTGCTAGAGTAGCAACCGAAAAATGAGGGGAAGTTTTCTCAGAGTAGGACAGCGTGCGTGGCAACAGCCATACATTCTCTTAGAGTACGAGAGGCACAGGTGAGTTTACCACCCACCCACACACCTTCCACGCCCCACCCCCTATGGGGTTGGGAAGATGAGGACACCAATTCTAATGCAAAATTCTTCAACTCACAATCTTTGTAAGTGCTGGGTGGTAGTCTCTGCCAAACAAAGCCTTGCACTGCTCAGGCAGAGGGAAGTGGTAGCCAGGGGTCCGCTTTAAGATGGTTTCTAGGTCCACTTTTTTCTCTGGGAAAAAAAAACGTTAATTTAATTCTCTATACATGAATACTTAAGACAAAAATGATATAGTGATAGTCTTCATAACGTATTTTAACAAGACACGTGAAATTCTAATAGTTCCACGAATGAAGTACACTGTTAGTGTTGTATAAAGCACAAAGGAAGTTATAGGGAGCCTTTATTGAGGACGGTACCGTATCGTGTGCGATATGTCGTCCATAGAGAGTCCATAAAATGGTAATATTAAATGATCAATTGTGAAAAGAAAAGAGGGAATATAAGTGCCTGAATTAAAAAAAATATGTGGATTAAATTAGGGTGGAATGTGACAAGTGGGTAATAGTATCAGGGAAAGATAGAGATGAAGAGAGAGAGAGAGAGAGATTGTTTTTTTGGGAGATGTTAAGTGAGTGGTCAGGGAACTTTCAACCAAGAGAGAAAATTATTTTAGGTAGGAAGCTAAACACTATCGTGCGAGAAACAGTTGTAGAGGATGTAGAAGGTAAATGTAAAGTTCCAGGGTAAATAGTAATCTGGGGTTCTCTAATTGAACTATGTTCAGATAGAGGCTTTGTAACAGGTAATACGTATTTTAAGAAAAAGAAGATAGGTATACGAGATACAATATAGGGAGTGATACAGTGGTTTGTGGACAATGAATTAGTAGATAAAAGATTGATGGAAAAATTCAAGATGTCCTTGATTTTAGAGGGAAGACAGATATATAAGATTATTATTTAGTTGTAGCTACAGTGTGAGTAAGAAGTAGAATGGGTACAAAGAGAATGACATCGGTGTTTAAAACAGATGTGAAAGTTTATAAATAAAAGAAGATAGTTTGGGTAAGGTATAAGTAACTTTTGGGAAAGAGGTTAGTTAGAGAGACTACAGTTAATGAGGAGGGAATTGAGAAGGTATAAGGTAGAATGCAGTGTTAGAGTGTGCAAAAGAAGTTTATGGATAAAGGAGTGTGGGTGCGGAACGGAAGAGAACAGAGGTAAAGTGGGATGTAAGGGATAAAAAGTTGGCAATGGAAAGGTTTTTACAATATAAAAGCGATATATGGAGCGAGGAGCATAAGTAAAGTAAAAGAAAGGTTAGAGGAGTCGTGAAAGAGTACTAAAAGAGAGATAATGATGGAGTGGGAGAGGTTCAGTTACTAAATTTTACTGACAAGAAAATGTTTTGAAATTAGATCAGTAAGTTGAAAAAAACCTAAGGAACAATTGAATTTAACAATTAAAAACAAAACAGGGAAGCCATTAGATAGGGAGGTGGAGGTACTAGGAAGATGAGGAGAAAATTTTAAGAAGTTTTTGGATGTTGATGAACAAAAGAAGGCACTGATTTGTTACACTGGGCAGGGAGGTATAACATCTTTTAGGAAAAGGGAAGAACCAGATGTGAGCACGAAAATGCGTAAAGCTCTGGGAAGAATGGTGCAATTGTTCAGTATGTGGATGAAAGGTAGGAAGGTAAGAAGAATCTTGCAGAGACCATGCATACTTCCTTAGCATAAAGGAAAAGTGGCAAAAATATTGTAAAATGTATAAGGGAATAAAACTTTTGGGTACACCAGGTAAAGTATATAGAACAGTTAAAATGGAAATAATTATGGGCAAGACAGAGAAGAATTTTGCAGAGCAACAAGGAGGCTTTAGGACCAAACATATAACTGAACAGAACCTAAATAAATGTAAGCAACTTTTCATTGTATTTATGGATTTAGAAAAGGCATTATAGAAGGTGAATTGGTGGGCAATGTGGCTTATTTTGCACATTTATGGAATAGGTAGTAGGTTACGTAAAACATTAAATAGCTTATATTTAGATAGCAAGGCACAGGTTAGGGTATATAGGAGAGAGGGGAATTATTTTCCATAAAAAGTGGGTCTTAGACAGTCATCATGGTTGTTTAACATTTATTGATGAGGTTGTGAAAGAAGTGAACGTTAGGGTGCTGGGCAGAAATGTGGGATTGAAAAAATGTGAATTTGGTACAGAATGGGAGTTGTCACAATTGTTTTTTCGACGACACGGTTCATTTGAGAGATACTTAACAGGTTGGTAATCAAATCTGGGAGCTAAACTAAAATGGAGGAGTATAGCAAACAATGTTTTAGCAGAGATCACCCCAGGAGGCAGCTCAGATGACAATTCACACACACACGAACTATTAAATCTCTGCGCCAAATTCACCTTAAACCAGCAAATATTAGAGCCTACAAGACTAGAAAAAACGCTGGACCTCATCTTCACTAACAACGACTATGTGATACGGAATATAACCGTATAAAAGACAATACACTCATATCACAACATAATAGAGGTACAGACATGTATGCACAGGACCCCTGACCAACAAAATGTGATCAGTCAAGAAGGTCTCTTCACAAAATTCAATTTCAATAACAAAAACATACAGTGGGAACAAGTCAACCATGTCCTAAATGAAACAAGCTGGGAAGATATCCTAAACAACACGGATCCGAACATTTGCCTAGTAAAAGTGAACTCTGTGGTTCTTGAGATCTGCTCAAGACACATTCCATTAAGAAAAAGAAAGAGAAGATGTAAACTAGAAAGAGAGAGACGCTCCCTATACAGACGAAGGCAAAGAGTCACAGAGCTGCTGAGAGGGGCCAATATATCTGAAATACGTATGTCACAGAACTTAAACAGAAGGAATCATCTTACAGAAGACAAGAATCTCAGGAATAACTAAAAGCCATAAAGTAAATTGAAAAAAAAAATTCTTCTATGTCAAATCAAAGGGAATAACAACATCCAGTATTGGGCCCCTGCTTAGGCGAGATGGGACATACACAGATGACAGCCAAGAAATGTGTGAGATACTAAAGTCCCAATACGACTCAGTGTTCAGCGAGCCGCTGCCCAGACTAAGCGTCGACAATCCAAATGAATTCTTTATAAACGAGACCCAAAATTTGATCATCTCAAAAATCTCGGATATTATCCTAACTCACAAGATTTTGAAAAGGCAATAAATGACATGCCCATGCATTCTGAGCCAGGTCCAGACTCATGGAACTCCGTGATCATCACGAAAAGCAAGAAGATCCTATCGCGTGCCTTCAGCATTCTATGGAGAGGGAGCATGGACACGGGTCATCCCACACTCACTAAAAACAACAGACATAGCCCAACTCTACAAAGAGGCAGTAAAGCAATTGCAAAGAACTACAGACCGATAGCACTAACATCCCATATCATAAATATCTTTGAGAGGGTTCTAAGAAGCAAGATCGCCAACCACCTAGATATCCTTCAATTGCACAACCCAGGGAAACACGGTTTAGAGCAGGTCGTTCCTGCCTGTCCCAGCTACTGGACCACTATGACAAGGTCCTGGATGCTGTAGAGGATAAACAAAATACAGATGTAGTATACACAGACTTTGCAAAAGCTTTCGGTAAGTGTGACCATGGTGTAATAGCCCACAAAATGCGTGATTAAGGAATAACAGGAAAAGTTGGTAGATGGATCTATAACTTCCTGACAAAAAGAAGACAAAGAGTAATAGTAAACAGAGTAAAGTCCGAGGCAGCTAAGGTGAAAAGCTCTATTCCACAAGGCACAGTACTCGCTCCCATTCTATTCCTCATCCTCATATCTGACATAGACAGAGATGTAAGCCATAGATCCGTGTCTTCCTTTGTGGATGACACCAGGATTGCCATGACAGTGACCTCCATCGAAGACACCGCAAGACTCCAAGCGGACCTAAACCAAATCTTCAAATGGGCCACTCAAAACAATATGAAGTTCAATGAGGAGAAATTTCAACTACTCAGATATGGAAAACCTGAGTAAATTAAAAATATATCAGGCTATACGACAAACTCTAATCATACAATTGAGATAAAAAGTAATGTGAAGGACATGGGAGTGATAATGTCAGGATCTCGCCTTCAAAGACCACAACAATGTATCTACCGCATCTGCTAGGAAAATGATAGGATGGATAATGAGAACCTTCAAAATTAGGGACGCGAAGCACATGATGATTCTCATCAAATCGCTTTTTCTCTCTAGACTGGAATACTGCTGTACACTAACGGCCACCTTCAAGGCTGGCGACATTGCTGACCTGGAGAGTGTACAAAGAACAAAGAACTTTCACGGCACACATAAGTACGATAAGGCACCTAAATTACTGGGAACGGTTGAAGGTCCTTGATCTGCATTCCCTGGAACGCAGGCGAGAGAGATACATGATAATGTACTCTTGGAAAATCCTAGGGGAATTAGTATCGAACTTGCACACGAAAATCACTCCCTATGAAAGCAAAACACTCGGCAGTAGATGCAACATTCTCCCAATGAAAAGCAGAGGTGCAACGAGTTCACTGAGAGACAACAGAAAAGTGTCTAGGGCCCAAGACTGTTCAACTGCATCCCAGCATACATAAGGGGGATTACCAATTGACCCCTGGCTGTCTTCAAGGAGGCACTGGACAGGCACCTAAAGTCAGTACGTGACCAACCAGGCTGTGGTTCGTACGTCAGTTTGCGTGCGGCCAGCAGTAACAGCGTGGTTGATCAGATCCTGATCCACCATGAGGCCTGGTCTCAGAACTAGCCGCGGGGGCGTTGACCCCCGAATCCCTCTCCAGGATCTCTCCCACTGACGTTACTAAATCAATAGCTCTTCTGTAATTGGAAAGCTCTTTACTCTTCCAACATATTTCCTCCAGCAATGAAGCAAATAATAGGGTCGTTCCAATTACCTGACCTGATGTTATCTAACCTGCTAACTATGTAATTTATTCCAGCTCTGGGAAAACCATCTCTACTTCTCCTTCCTGTATATTTGGTAATGGTACAGTACCGACAAGGTGACGAATAAGATACGACTTGTAAGTATTGTATACCATAAACATAGTGATACTGGTATGACACATTGTGGAATCTTCATACAGATGATAACTTCTAAAACTCTACAGTTATAAAATTAATTGGCTTGAATCTATTTCCAGTAGTTAACCCCGCTGACATGTGATGTTCATGTATCTAATTTGAGATTATAACCTTATCTAAGCACATCTACGTTCTTCAGAGAACACACAGCAAGCCATAATAGCATTTTGTAACACACCACCCAAATTCTCAACGTAACACTCAGCTGCAGGACAGGTAACACGACCTTCCCTGACCACTGACCTCAGGTATCTGAGGGCTTTTAGTAATCAGGAAAGCCTCAAAACCAGCAAAGTATTGTTCCAAGGAAGCTGAATTTGAGAACTTGCAAGTAATAAATTACATTGCTACTCTGAAACTAATACCCTGAGTTGCTACACTGATGCTAACACCTTTGGTTTCCACATTGCAGCTACTGCCTCGGATTTATACATCGGAGCTAACACCTTGGGCTGCTACATTGAAACCAACACTTTAGATTGATACACTGAAGCTAATACCATGGGTGACTTTATAGAAAAGGTTTAATAAATATATGAGTATAAATACTTGGATTTGAAAAAGACCTGGAAATCATGAGCAGTGATCCTTCAGTCTTATATTACATTAACTCAATAACTGGCAGTGTCTGTGAGGTCGAACATTGTCAGGGCTGACTAGCTAGTATCATAATAGGTTCCAGAAACGGTATACAATACCGAATTGTAGGTATATCAGACACACAACGAGGAAATACTCATTACACATACTTATTGCACATATGCCAGCCACATTCACAGACACACTAGGTATCTAGATGAGTTAGAACACCTAGGGAGAGAAAGACTTGGTATACTAAAACGAGAACTGTAAAAAACTTATCACCATCATTTGCTGTTCTACCTGTAGCATCATTAACACCCGAGGCGCCACTGGCATCATTAACACTCGAGGCGCCAGTGGCATCAATAACACCCGAGGCGCCACTGGCATCATTTAAGCAGCTTGGTTGACTGAAACATAGCATCATATATTGTAATAAATAAAACCATTTAGGAATTAATGTAACACATTAAGCTAATAAAACATCATATATTTCTGTAAACCAATTTACTTTTTTTTTTTATTAAATTCCATATACTTATATTGGATTATGATCTTGGGACTTCATATTTATATTATTGATACTTAGTGTCATTTCTTTGAACCAGGACTAATTATTCCCTCTCAGTTTACTTCACTAAATTATTTAAAGAATATATGAAAAAATAATCTTCTTCTTTAAAGTAATTATATTATGCCACATCTTGCAATCAAGAATTGCCAAATAGAAATAAAATTGAGTATTACATAATGCAAGGCAATACAAATATTTTATACATATGCAATACATCTTCATAAATGACTAAAATATCAACCAGTGTTCCTAGATATAAAGTGAAAATATTTTCTTGGCCATAATGAAAGAACATACAAAAAACAGCTACTTCTATCTGGTCTTCATTAATAATTCATAACAACTACTGATTCATCCATTCGTAAAAATTACAGATAAATTTTTTAGTTTCTGTTTTCAACATCAGATAAATAATTCAACGAAGTAACTTTGTTTATTGAATAATACAGGCAGGTGCATTAACAAAACATTTGGTTGCATACTAAGAATTAAATCAAAATCAGTTACCTGAGGAAGGAGTGAAGAACACTGACTGAGCAGGTAGACCAAGTTGTCTTGCCAGGTCCCACAGATGGTGACATGATGTACTTTGAACCGCTGCACTGTTGTGCGTTTCCTTGTCCGTCATGAACCATACCAAAACTATAATACACAAATTATTGGAGACAGATAACAAGTCTTGTGAAGGGTTCTCTGTCCTCGGATCAAGATTAATTGCTTCATAAATCCTAACCATTGAATGACCTGTGTGGCTTTAACACTACACTGACGTATGTAATGTTAATAATAATAATAATAATAATAATAATAATAATAATAATAATAATAATAATAATAATAATAATAATAATAATAAACTACTTTATAAATACTAATGGCATTATAACAGGTTTTCTCTAACACATTAAAATAAGGGTCGGATGCAAAAAGTGGGTTATAGTAAGTGTTTATGCACCTTGAGAAGAGAGGCATTCAGTTGGAGGCATTTCTTGCTTCTCTCCCCCTCCATGTTTTAAATACGGGTACTCCCACCCATTTTGATCCTCGAACTCATTCTTTCTCTTGCATCGATCTCTTCGTCTGCTCTTCCTCAACTGTCCTCGACTTCACCTGGTCTGTCCTCCCGGACTTGCATGACAGTGATCATTTTCCAATTATCCTTACTTCTCCTTCGTTTTCTCCACCTTCTCGTAACCCATGCTGGCAATTTTAACGGCCGAATTGGGACCTTTACGCACATCTTACTGCTTTTCATGAGGCTCCTTCCTCATCCTCCATTGATGAGG
The DNA here is from genome assembly GCA_009830355.1 of Cherax destructor. NCBI lineage: Eukaryota > Metazoa > Arthropoda > Malacostraca > Decapoda > Parastacidae > Cherax > Cherax destructor. The sequence goes on from WNWK01023127.1 coordinate 24,697, forward strand.
TTTTACATCTCTTCTCATCCTCTGTCTTAACCACAGCTTCACATTCTATTCCCCAATCCTCGGGCAAGCATTCTCAGAAGTGCGTGCCTTGGTCGTCTCCTGCTTGTGCTCGGGCAGTACAATTGAAAAGAGCTGCATGGAGCAGGTACCGGTACAAGAGAACCACAGAGAGACTCCTTGATTTTAAGCAGAAGAGAGCAATTGCTCACCGTATCCTTCGTGACACTAAACGCACTTGCTGGTGGGATTACGTTTCTACAATCACTTCGGCTTCCTTGATGAGTGCAGTCTGGAAAAAGTACGGAAACTGAGTGGTAAATTCGTCCTCGCCCTGGCTCCTGCTCTTTGGGTTGCCGGTGTCAATATAGCTCACCCTCTTGCCGTTGCCACTGAAATTGGTAATCATCTAGTCCATATTTCTCAGGGGCTCCATCTATGCCACTTGTTCCTTTCTTCTAAGTCTACCAGCGAGTTAGAGCCATTAAATTTTTCTTCTCACAGAGAAGAATCTTATAATGTGCCTTTTACCCTTCTGGAACTGGAGGCAACACTCTCAGCTTGCTGATCATCGGCAGCTGGGCCAGACGGCATACATATTCATATGCTACAGCATTTACATCAGTCAGCCCTTGCAGTCCTTGTATGGCTCTTTAATCTTATATGGTCACAAGGAGTTCTTTCCCAGCTGTGGAAATCTACTATTGTTCTACCTTTCTGCAAACCGGGTACTAAGGGACATGATGCCTCCCACTACTGTCCCATTGCTCTTACCAGTGCAGTTTGCAAAGTAATGGAACATCTGGTTAATAGACGTTTGATGTGGTATTTAAAGATGCACAGTAGTCTCTCCACTAGTCAATATGGCTTTTGTAAGGGCCGTTCTACCATTGACCCGTTACTGCGCCTGGATACATATATTCGTAATACCTTTGCTAATAACAACTCGGTTATCGCCATCTTTTTTGACCTTGAGAAGGCATATGACACAACTTGGAGGTATAATATCTTGGCCCAGGCCCACTCCTTAAGGGACCCCTGACACATGCACCGCTCACAGTAAAAAAAAATTGAAAAAATACAAAAATTAAGTTTTTCTTACCGAAAAGTTGCTGATCTTTCTGGCAACACCCCGGTATAATTATCATCCTTATATGTAATTATAGTCATTTATAACATGTATGGTGACACTGTCTGTCATAGCATGCACGCTGACATGGCAAGATTTTTTTTTTTTTTTAAATTTCTTCAATTTTTTTCTAATATAATAATAATTCACCATTTGAGATAATAGTAGAGTGGGAGGGGCTAATACAGTCTGAGAACCAATCAGGAGCCTTCTCTGGGAAGAAGTGCTGACATGACATAAATTACGTTGTCTCAGCCAAGACACAGCAACCAACAAAATGTTCTATTCTTATGCTAATATCAATAATAATGCTTATATACTTATCATAATTGATCTATTATGAAATAAGGCGACATATTAATAACATAGAAACATAAAAAACACACCAGAATAAATATTATGTGGCATAATGTGACGGCCTATGGCCAGGTAGTGGAAGGGTTGCCCCGACCATATGGCTTATTTTTTCCTATTCTCGTCACTATTATGAGAGAAAACGGATTTAGCCGAGGGTTAACTGTATTAGATACTCATAGCTTATGAAAACAGTGGAAAAAACAAGGATTTTTTCGGGAAAAATTTTTCCCCGAGTTCTTGGGCAGCCCGCGCTTCGGCCATTATCTTGGAAGTTATTTACCTATTTAGTGAAGACCCATCATTAATAATGAATGAATTGACGTGATTTTCACAACAAACATAAAAGAATGATTGCTTTACGAGACACCATGTACCTTTTTGAAGTATCCCCAATATTTTCAGATTTGTGTGGGGTAAAAGTCCGCTATCTTACTAAATGTCAAACAACCTATAAACTGTATTTTTTTTAGAAAGAAGATAAGCTTTATTACAGGATTGGTACATTATAAACGATGAAATTAGAGTGTTCTATCAGCAGAAAGTGTCAAAACCACTTTTCCATGTACCAGTTCCTAGTAGCATCTTGCCAAATGTAATTGTTAGTAAATTTTCCCTCGTTCATTTCCATTTTGGTCGATTGTATTGAAACTTCGTCCAAGCATGGTCGATATAAGGTTCTAATAGTACACCAAAAATGAAAGTAATCGGTCGACAAATAAAAAAGTCGAACAATTCTGGTTCAGCATCCCATTAGGCCTCCGAGGCAATCTACCATTTTTCCTGAAGGCTTTCTTAACTGAAAGACATTTCCATGTCCGGGTTAATAATATGCTTTCCAAGGAGTTTGTCCAAGCTGAAGGTGTCCCCCAGGGATGTGTTCTGAGCACAACACTCTTTCTCCTTGCTATAAAAGATCTGGCATCAGTTCTCCCGTCCAATATTTGGTCATTGCTTTATGTTGATGACTTTGCTATAGCTTGTGCGGGTGCTGACTGTCACCTCATTGCAGTCTCGCTCCAGCATGCAATCAACCGCGTTTCCGATTGGGCCACAACTCATGGGTTTAAATTTTCTAGAAGTAAAACTCACCAAATTGCGTCGATTGTCCTGGAAACCTCATATTACCTCTCTGAAGGCAACTTGTCATAGCTGGCTGAACCTCCTTAAAACCCTAGCACATTTTTCATAGGGGGCTGATCGTAGAACTCTCCTTCGCCTGCATTCAGCCCTAATTTTATCGAAACTCGATTATGGTGACCAAATATATTCGGGGGCCTCCCCTGCTGCTCTCTCTAGCCTTAATCCCATCCATCACCAAGGATTACGTTTATGCCTCGGTGCTTTTCGTTCTTCACCGGTTGAGAGCCTCTATGCGGAAGCGAACATTCCATCCCTGTCCGATTGCCGTGATGCACATTGCCTTCGCTATTATGTTCGCTCTCATGACCTCCGCAATCCTTCCATGTACAGGATTGTCACAGATGTTAGTAGACGCTCTTTATTTGTTTGTCGCCCCTGTTTACTTCATCCCTTTTCTCTTTGCCTACATGCGCTCTTGTCTGCTCTTCATCTACCACCTTCCTATGTTCATGTGGCATCTCCCTTTCCCCAACCCCCTTGGGAAGTTCCTGTTGTCCGTGTCTGTTCTTTTCCACTGCCATGCACGAAAGCCCAACTGCCTACAGTGGCTTCTCGCTCTCTTTTTCAAGACCACTTTTGCTCTCATTTCCATGCCATCGCAGTGTACACCGATGGTTCTAAGTCTTCTGACGGCGTCGGATTCGCAGCAGTGTTCCCGGACAGCATCGTGCGAGGTTATCTATTATCATGGGCTAGCAATTTTACGGATGAATTGTATGCCATTCTTGTAGCACTTATCTGTATTGCCTCTATGCCTGTGTCACCATTTGTGGTCGTTTCAGACTTCCTTAGTGCTTTACAGGCTATCCAAAAATTTGATACACCTCACCCCCTAGTTCTTTGTATCTAACTTTGGTTATGTCATATCTCTAGCAAACACAAAGATATTGTTTTTTGTTGGGTTCCTGTTCATGTTAACGTGCAGGCAATGAACAGGCAGACACTGCTGCACGGTCAGCAGAACATGACCTTCCAGTTTCATATAGAAGTGTTCCATTCACGGACTATTTTGCTGTCATTGCTACCCACCTTCGCAACTGTTGGAAACAACGTTGGTCTGACCTGCTACATAACAGTATAGGTTTCTGGTGCTATTCTTGTCACCAATGTCGAGGTTGGGAGACTACTCTCTACCGTCTTCACATCGGCCACACTCGTCTTACTCACGGGTATTTCATGGAGAGGCTCCCTGTCCCTCTCTATGAGCATTGTCAGGTTCCAGTATCTGTTCTCCATATTCTGTTTGACTGCCCACTCTATCAACGAGCACCCAGAATTTACCTCCAATGTCGTCTTCGCTCTGCTGCCCTTTCTCTACCTTCCCTTATTGCTGATGGACCCTCCTTTAATCCTGACTCTCTCATTGACTTTTTGACAGCAACTGATTTACTAAACAAACTCTGAAGATTATGCCTCTAGCACTCCCCTCAGTCCCTTCTACCTCAATCTCTTGCTACATTCTATCCACTGTCCTGCTGCACTCCATACCCTACTAATCATCCCTCTCCCTCTTACTACCCATTATCCCTGCATCCTGCCCTCCCCCACTGCACTGTAAGACCATTGTGGTTTAGCGCTTCTTTTGATCATAATAATCATCAATAAAATTTCAGTTTTACAATTAAACAGCCGAAACTAAGTTGGCCGTCTTCTTGTGGAACGCATCAGTGTTAATATTTTGAAGCTGGTGAGATGAGGCGCTCTTTAGTTACTATTTATTAAATAAAATTGGCAAATTGCGACTATGACAACCTTGCTTTCTGGAAAAAAACTCCAGGACTGAAAATTTGATGCTGATCAGAAGAGGAATTCTCCAATTATCAAATGGATTTGAACAATTCCAAATTTCATAAGCTAATTTATTACAGTGACAAATTTGGCCTTGCGATTTATCATCCATTAAATACTGAATCCACTCAAAAGACGAAGTCTCAAATATGGAAATAAAAATTTAAATAATGCTCGTGGCTCGCGAGCGAAAAAAATATTCGAAAAAATATGAAAATTGAGTTATTGGTATAGAAAAATAGCTCAACTTTCTAGCAACACAATGGTACAAGAATTAATGTCCTACGACGTTTCTACAATTAATTACAGCCCTTTATTTCATGTATTTTTCAGATATTTTTTAAGTTTTTTATTGCTATTCCTTGTATTATTCATTCTAATGTTATAATTGACTATTTGGCATCATTTATTATTGAAGTAAATGCAATAATATTGACAAGAAGCATAAAACAATGATAGTTTTACAACAGAAGGTATTTTCAAAATTCCAATTATTTTGGGATTTGTGTGGGAGTAAAGGGCAAGTTATTTTGCAAAATGTAAAAAAAACTGAGGAACTTGATTTTTTTGTAGAATAACTAAAGATAATTACAGAATTACCTTCTGTAAAAAAAACGCACTAGCATTGTTATAAAAGTACCAAGTCTCAAATCCACCTTTCGTTGTGCCATTTAGACAAGTGTTCTCTTTAAATGGAATTTTCAGTAAATATTTTTTTTCATTTGTTTTTAGGGCTATCTTATTGAAACTTACAGAGAATAATGTTCATGAACTGGCCTTCACGTACACCAAATCTAAAAAATAATTTTTAAAAGGCCATTTTAGTGACCCTCCCCTTAACATTATTTTACACATAAAACTGGCAGAGGTGCATCTACCCGCTTGAATTTCTCTCTTCACCGTCGATGTTTGAGAGAACACCGCAGAGCTTTGAAGGCCTTCCAGGAGCTGGGAATAGCCTCTATAAGTTTAGTCATAGGGAACCTGTAGATGTCAAATGTCTCAAGTATCTTGCTCTAGATTCTGCATACTAACGTTGAAGAACTCAAGTTGGTCGAATGAGAGCTTTTCCTGTGATGAGTTAAAAACGAAAAGTTACAGGAAGATATATTAAGAGAAAAAGAAGATAAAATGTTCTGGAAATCCTTTCAAGGCCCATCATCGAGGATGTCCTGTAACATAAAACATTTTTAATCATTTGGACTTTTTATATGTATGGCAGCAGTGATGACAGTCAATGAAGTAGGCAATAAGTAAATGATAATTTGAGAGCTACAGCGATCCAACTTTTAAATAACAAAAAAAGGCACAATACCGTGACTGGAACAATACACAAATAACCCGCACATAGAAAAGAGGAGCTTACCACGAAGTCCAAGTCGGACCGAAACGTCGTGGTAAGCTCCTCTCTTCTATGTGCGGGTTATTTGTGTATAATACTTTTAATATTAATGACCACTACAACATTTATTTAAAAGTGCTGACCACTATGCACTCAGACAGCCACTGTTCAATAGAGTGCCCATTTAGACAGCCACTATTCAATAGATATAAACTAACGCATCCACTATTCATCAGTGTTACACATTTAAGGCACCTACTTGTGTCCCATCTCATGAGCGATAACGTACACAGCCACAAAGGAACGACCTTCATTCATGGTGCATGAGATGGAAGGACGACACATTCCACCGACCCAGGCCAAGCCAATCACTGAAGGATCTCCCGATGACGTCAGATCCAATCTGCAGTGTCCCATCACACCCATAAATACTAATGCACACTGTTAATACCTAACTATATGTTTGCTATATACATACACACACACACACACACATATATATATATATATATATATATATATATATATATATATATATATATATATATATATATATATATATATATATATATATATATATGACCCGTAGCGTCTTATATATATATATATATATATATATATATATATAATAAAAATATATATATATATATATATATATATGTGTGTGTGTGTGTGTTGTGTGTGTGTTTGTGTGTGTACTCATCTAGTTGTACTCACCTAGTTGTGGTTGCAGTGGTCGAGTCATAGCTCCTGGCCCCGCCTCTTCACTGGCCGCTACTGGGTCACTCCCTGCGTCATGAGCTTTATCATACCTCTTCTTAAAGCTATGTATGGAGCCCTGCCTCCACTACATCACTTCCTAAAGTATTCCACTTCCCGACCACTCTGTGACTGAAGAAATACTTCCCAACATCTCTGTGATTCATCTGAGTCTTCAACTTCCAACTGTGTCCCCTTGTTGCTGTGTCCCATCTCTAAACATTCTGTCTCTGTCCCCTTTGTCAATTCCTCTCGTATCTTATATGTTTTTTTCATGTCCCTCCTATCTCTCCT